>JAXIVJ010008902.1:0-2500 GCA_036785665.1 Chirona hameri | reverse complement strand
AGCCACGCCCCTGCAATGTGACGACTCAGGACACCTTGTCGTACTAGCCACGCCCCTGCAATGTGACTCAGGACACCTTGTCGCACTAGCCACGCCCCTGCAATGTGACTGAGGACACCTTGTCGCACTAGCCACGCCCCTGCAATGTGACTGAGGACACCTTTGTCTCACTAGCCACGCCCCTGCAATGTGACTGAGGACACCTTGTCTCACTAGCCACGCCCCTGCAATGTGACTGAGGACACCTTGTCGGCACTTAGCCACGACCCCCTGCAATGTGACTCAGGACACCTTGTCTCACTAGCCACGCCCCTTGCAATGTGACTGAGGACACCTTGTCTCACTAGCCACGCCCCTGCAATGTGACTCAGGACACTTGTCTCACTAGCCACGTCCCCTGCAATGTGACTCAGGACACCTTGTCTCACTAGCCACGCCCCTGCAATGTGACTGAGGACACCCTTGTCTCACTAGCCACGCCCCTGCAATGTGACTGAGGACACCTTGTCTCACCTAGCCACGCCCCTGCAATGTGACGACTCAGGACACCTTGTCGTACTAGACCAACGCTCGCAGCCCCTGCAATGTGGCGACTCAGGACACCTTGTCGCACTAGCCGACTCCCTGCAATGTGACGACTCAGGACACCTTGTCTCACTAGCCACGCCCCTGCAATGTGACGACTCAGGACACCTTGGTCTCACTAGCCACGCCCCTGCAATGTGACTGAGCACACCTTGTCCTCACTAGCCACGCCCCTGCAATGTGACTCAGGACACCTTGTCTCACTAGCCACACCCCTGCAATGTGACCTGAGGACACCTTGTCTCACTAGCCACGCCCCTGCAATGTGACTGAGGACACCTTGTCTCACTAGTCCACGCACCCCTGCAATGTGACTGAGGACACCTTGTCTCACTAGCCACGCCCCTGCAATGTGACTGTGGACACCTTGTCTCACTAGCCACGCCCCTGCAATGAGACTCAGGACACCTTGTCTCACTAGCCCACGCCCTGCAATGTGACTCAGGACACCTTGTCGCACTAGCCACGCCCCTGCAATGTGACTGAGGACACCTTGTCTCACTAGCCACGCCCCTGCAATGTGACTGAGGACACTTGTCTCACTAGCCACGCCCCCTGCAATGTGACTGAGGACACCTTGTCTCACTAGCCACGCCCCTGCAATGTGACTCAGGACACCTTGTCTCACTAGCCACGCCCCTGCAATGTGACGACTCAGGACACACCTTGTCTCACTAGCCACGCCCCTGCAATGTGACGACTCAGGACACCTTGTCGCACTAGCCACGCCCCTGCAATGTGACTGAGGACACCTTGTCTCACTAGCCACGCCCCTGCAATGTGACGACTCAGGACACCTTGTCGTACTAGCCACGCCCCTGCAATGTGACGACTCAGGACACCTTGTCTCACTAGCCACGCCCCTGCAATGTGACGACTCAGGACACCTTGTCGCACTAGCCACGCCCCTGCAATGTGACTGAGGACACCTTGTCTCACTAGCCACGCCCCTGCAATGTGACTGAGGACACCTTGTCTCACTAGCCACGTCCCTGCAATGTGACTGAGGACACCTTGTCTCACTAGCCACGCCCCTGCAATGTGACGACTCAGGACACCTTGTCTCACTAGCCACGCCCCTGCAATGTGACTGAGGACACCTTGTCTCACTAGCCACGCCCCTGCAATGTGACTGAGGACACCTTGTCTCACTAGCCACGTCCCTGCAATGTGACTGAGGACACCTTGTCTCACTAGCCACGCCCCTGCAATGTGACGACTCAGGACACCTTGTCTCACTAGCCACGCCCCTGCAATGTGACTGAGGACACCTTGTCTCACTAGCCACGCCCCTGCAATGTGACTCAGGACACCTTGTCTCACTAGCCACGCCCCTGCAATGTGACTGAGGACACCTTGTCTCACTAGCCACGCCCCTGCAATGTGACTCAGGACACCTTGTCTCACTAGCCACGCCCCTGCAATGTGACTGAGGACACCTTGTCTCACTAGTCACGCCCCTGCAATGTGACTGAGGACACCTTGTCTCACTAGCCACGTCCCTGCAATGTGACTGAGGACACCTTGTCTCACTAGCCACGCCCCTGCAATGTGACTCAGGACACCTTGTATCACTAGCCACGCCCCTGCAATGTGACGACTCAGGACACCTTGTCGCACTAGCCACGCCCCTGCAATGTGACGACTCAGGACACCTTGTCTCACTAGCCACGCCCCTGCAATGTGACGACTCAGGACACCTTGTCGCACTAGCCACGCCCCTGCAATGTGACGACTCAGGACACCTTGCCGCACTAGCCACGCCCCTGCAATGTGACTGAGGACACCTTGTCTCACTAGCCACGCCCCTGCAATGTGACTCAGGACACCTTGTCTCACTAGCCACGCCCCTGCAATGTGACTGAGGACACCTTGTCTCACTAGCCACGCCCCTGCAATGTGACTGAGGACACCT
>JAXIVJ010008899.1:0-53447 GCA_036785665.1 Chirona hameri | reverse complement strand
GGGGGGGGGGGAGGGGCGTGGATGGGGGGGGGGGGGAGTGACAAACGATGCACTGACCACTCTCAGCGGCCACTCTGGGCGGCACTCCGGACATCGTTAGCGGGTCAGAGAACGGCGGCGGCAGCGGCGGCGGCAGCTGGAGAGGACTCCTCCCATCTCCCCCTGCTCCACCGGCAGCACGATGACCCCTCCTTCTCACATGGCTCCACCGGCAGCACACCACAGGAGGTCACCTCCCGACGGTTCACGCATCACCACTGGAGAGGCCGCCCTCTCCTCCCCCAGCACCGTACTGAGAGCCCCTCCCCCCTCTTCCCTCGGCACCGTACTGAGAACCCCCCCCCCCCTCCTCCCCCGTCACTGTACTGAGGAACACCCCTCCCCTCCCTCGTACCGTACTGAGAAGCACCCCCCTCCCCTCCCCCCTCACTGTACTGAGGAACACCCCTCCCTCTGCACCGTACTGAGAACCCCTCCCCTCCCTCGGCACCGTACTGAGGAACACTCCTTCCCTCCCTCGGTACCGTACTGAGAACACTCCTTCCTCTCCCTCGGTACCGTACTGAGGAAACACCCCCCCACACCCCCACCCCCTCCCTCGGTACCGTACTGAGGAACATCCCTCCACCTCCCTCGGCACCGTACTGAGGAACACTCCTTCCCTCCCTCGGTACCGTACTGAGGAACACCCCTCCCCTCCCTCGGTACCGTACTGAGGAACACTCCTTCCCTCCCTCGGCACCGTACTGAGGAAAACTCCTCCCCTCCCTCGGTACCGTACTGAGGAACACCCCTCCCCTCCCTCGGTACCGTACTGAGGAACACCCCTCCCCTCCTCGGTACCGTACTGAGGAACATCCCTCCCTCCCTCGGCACCGTACTGAGGAACACTCCTCCCCTCCCTCGGTACCGTACTGAGGAACACCCCTCCCCTCCCACAACTTACACAGAAAAAAAAAACGGTTACACTGTGATTTTTGGGGACAGGCTAAAAATAGTTTTTTCATCATCAGAATAAACTAAATAATCGATTTGAGCACTTGAATACCGAGGACGTAAAAGTTGTCCTCGGTATTGACCACCCGTCCTCGGTAGTCACGGCACGGCAGGTGTGTAAGTCCATTTTGTCCTCGGTATTCACGATTGGAAAGTGCACACACACACACACACACACACACACACACACACACACACACACACACACACACACACACACACACACACACACACACACACACACACACACACACACACACACACACACACACACACATACACACACACACACACACACACACACACACACACACACACACACACACACACACACACACACACACACATACACACACACACACACACACACACACACACACACACACACACACACACACACACACACACACACACACACACACACACACGCACACACACACATGCTTGCCAGTCGTGATAAACGAGGACATCTGAGTTCGGCCGCCAAACGAGGACCACTAGATGCGAATGAGTTACGATGTTCATACCTCACAGGAAGGCTGCAAAGGGACCAAACAATTGTCTAATGATCGAATTTTGGTTGACATATTTCGATAGTAGGTTTGACGAGATGAAGAAACACCGAGGACGATGCGATATCCGAGGACCATGTGTAAACTGTGCACATGAAATGTGAAATCCGAGACCCTCGGATTGTGTTTGCTGCTCATATGCAGGGGCCCGGGAACAGGGGGGGGGGGCAGCGGGGGCGCTTGCCCCCCCCCCCCCCCAACATCTGGACCTGGGGGGCGGCGCCCCCCAACTTCGGCGAGCCGAATTTTCCCTAAAAAGAGCCCTTTCAATTTTCTTCGCAAAAAGTTATATACAATTTGAAAGCCTCCTTATGTCACTCTCATTTTTGTATTTTATTTTATGGCATGTCATAAGTATTATTATTATATGGCTTTGCCTTTAGACATAAAGACATAAAGACATAAAAGAAAAGTGCAACAAAGAGCCTCTTGGGCCCATCCGAGGTTGCACCCCCACCCCCCCCCCCCCTCCACCAGTCTCGCCCCTTCAAATCACCTTACTCTACCTGCATAAAAGAAGGCTAATCCCACGAGTATTTATGAACTAATCCCTTATCTGTAAAGTATTTATCTAATCTAATTTTGAAGGAAGCAAGTGTCACTGCATCAGCGACATCCCCTGGTAGCATATTCCAATGTCCTACAACCCTTCTACTGAAAAATGACTGTCGTAGCCTAGTCCTACTTTGTTTCATAATGAGTTTATGCTGATGACCTCTACCTCGATTTTCCCTATTGAACTCAAACATACCCTTTAAATATCCAGAATGCTGACTATTTACAAATTTGAAGACTTCAATTAGATCTCCTCTTAGCCTTCTATATCTAAATGAAAACATACCCAATTTCCTTAATCTATCTTCATAAGGTAAACTACCAAGACAATTAATCATTTTTGTTGCCCTTTTTTGAACTCTTTCTAACAACCAGCAATCTTTCTCATATGTTGGAGACCAGGCTTGTACACAATACTCCAAATGTGGTCTAACGTATGCACAATACAGTTTTGTTATTACCTTTTCACTCTTGTAGGAAACATTTCTGTTAATGGCCCCTAGCATTCTAAGTGCCTTTTTCCTAGCTTCTACAACCTGGTCTGACGCTGATAGTCTATTGTTTACCACGACACCTAAATCTTTTTCCTTTTCAATCTGCTCCATTTTCTGCCCACCCATTTCATACCTATGTTTACTGTTAACCCGTCCAGCGTTCATAATCTTACATTTACTCAAATTGAATTTCATCTGCCATGCTTCAGACCACTCAACTAGCTTGTCCAGATCTGATTGAAAAACATCCTGATCATGTTTTCCTCTAATAATCCTGACAACTTTTAGATCGTCTGCAAATTTCAAGACTTTGCTGTCTATACTGTTCTCAATTGCATTCACAAATATTATAAAAAGCAATGGGCCCAGGACTGAGCCCTGTGGAACCCCAATGAGAACCTCCTTCCATTGTGATTGGCACCCATTCAATATAACCCTTTGCTGACGTCCTGAAAGCCACGTTTCTATCCAATCCAGAATCTTGCCCCTGATCCCATGAATTTTAAGTTGCAACCCCAGTCTTGTATGGGGGACTTTGTCAAATGCTTTACTGAAATCAAGAAAAGCTACATCTAGCTGTTTACCCTGATCAACGCTATCTGTTGCAACATCCAAAAACTCCAGAAGATTAGTTAAACAAGAACGGCCCTTCCTAAAGCCATGCTGTGTATCCTTGATGAGTTCATTTTGCTCCAAGAATTCAACAATCTTATCTTTGATGATTGATTCAAGCACCTTGCAGACTAATGAGGTCAGACTAACTGGTCTATAGTTTTCCTCTTTACTTCTATCTCCCTTTTTATGAATAGGAACAACATTTGCTCTTTTCCAATCAAGTGGAATTTTACTATCTGCAAGTGATTTAGAAAATATTATGGCTAATGGAACCGACAACTCCCTTTCAGATTCTCTTAAAAGTCTAGCATGGATTTCATCAGGTCCTTCTGCCTTGTTAGGCCTTACTTTCTTTAGATATTCTAGAACAAGTTCACTACTTATGCCACCTAGCTCTCCTATAGTCTCCTCTGTCTCTAGCTCAGGCTGAAGTGCTGCAATACTACTCTGGTCCTCGATAGTAAAGACAGATTGAAACTGATCATTAAGCACTTCAACCATTTCACTGTCCTTGCTAACTAACACATCATCTACCTTAAATGGACCTATATTTTTGGAAACTGTACTTAACTTATAAAAACTGAAGAACTTCTTACTATCTGCATTACAATGTCTAGCTAAATCAAGTTCCTTCGCCCTTTTAGCTGCTCTGACCTTTTTCTTAACTGAATTTCTTGCATTCTGGTAGGCCTTCTGATTTATATCTAGTGAAGATCCCTTCAAAATGCCAAATGCACTTCTTTTAGCTTGTATAGCACTCCTTACTTCTGGGGTAAGCCAAACTGGATTGCCCTTGGTTCTGTTACGTTTGTGCCTTAGGGTATATGCCGATTTTGAATTTGGCTTAATCTAGCTTTGAAAACATTCCAGGCCTCACATGCATCTAAACCTGCCAACTCAACGTTCCATTTTATCTGTGCGAGGTCATTTCTAATACCATCAAAATCAGCCCGGCTGAAGTTTGGAACCATAATAAGGTTATCTTTGGGCCTCATTTCTGATGAGATATTGAATTTAACCATATTGTGATCACTGGTTCCTAGACCTGCACAAATACTTATGTCACTAACTAGATCACTGTTGTCTGAGAATACAAGGTCTAGAATGGAGAAATGTCTGGTTGGCTCTGTTACAAACTGATGCATGAAAAGCTCCTCTTCAAAGATTTGCCTATACAACCTACACTCATTTGTTTCCTCTGCTATACTTTCGTATCCTCTTAAGTTAAAATCTCCCATAATAAGACACTGAGCCCGAAAGTTCCTACGTATTTCCTCACAAATATCTTGGTCTGTTTCAGCTTGGGAGTTCCTTGGAAGATTCCCTGGTCTGTAAAATGCACCTATCCTCAACCTTCCTCTGTTTCCTGTACCAATTTTAATGTCAAGCCAGATTGATTCTACTTCTTTTACTTTACTAGAATCATCAACTCTAGTAGTGCAGTACAAGCTATTTACATATACAAACACTCCGCCTCCCTGCCGTGATTCTCTGCAGTATGAGAACATGTTATACCCTTGTAACTCGAAATCCTGTAGCCTATCCCTATTATACCCCTCACTAACCCATGTCTCGGTTACACAAATGATATCAGGCTTTTCAAGGGCAACATAACACTCAAACTCATCAAATTTAGACCTAATACTTTGGGCATTCAGCAACACACATGTGATCTTATACTTTGAGCTGACTCTACTAATTCTGAGGGAATTATGATCTACTGTCCTATTCTGACATGAACTTCTACCAATGCTTACTTCCTGATGCCCTAGTACTAGCGTCCCCGAACCCCCCCCCACCCCCCCCCCCCCTCCTACCTAGTTTCCCTGAATGACACTTCTGTAGGCATCTCCCAAAGCCCTTGCCCCCTCATCCGATAAGTGAAGCCCATCCTTCATATAGTGCCTATGCCACTCATAGAACTGATCCCATAAGTCTACATAACTAAGCCCCATAGCTGAACATAAGTTCTGAACTGAGCTGTTCACAGACAGAGCTCTCGAGTACCACTCCTCACTGGCTCCACAGCGAGGGAGGATGCCAGTCACAATGACTGGTTTCCTGGACTCCTTCAACCTCTGCAGCAGGCTCCGGTACTCCGCTACTATTTTCACACTCTGCCTAGGTCCTATGTTGTTCACCCCCACCTGTATTATAACTGTCTCCGGGCTACTCCTACCAAGTTCTGCCTCAATGACAGGGCCCATATCAACTACTTTTGCCCCCGGTTTGACTATACATTTGTCCCTCTTCCCACAGAATGTTCGCCTTATGGGCCTTACCCTTGAGTCCCCAACCACTAAATGCTGAATCCATTCCCTGTCACTTTCAGCTGCTGACTCTAACGCACTGAACCTATTTGCTAGTGTAACCTGCTGATGTTCCCTGGGGCTGTACTGCCTGACTCTACCCTGAACTTTTGTCCATCCCTCCTGATCCCCTTCCCTCTTCCTCCTCCAGATTCTGCTACCACCCTCCATTACCCAGCACCCCTCCTCATCCTTACTGTCTGTGGCCCTAGCATTACTTTCCACAATGTTGGGTCTCCAGAAACGTGACCCTCCAACACACTTCCAAACCCCAGCCGCACTATCCACCTTTGCCTTATCCTCCTCCCTTATGCCCCTATCAGAACTATCACTGGTCCCTGATCCTGTAGGCTCCTTTTCTGACCCCCTAACCACAATCTGCGCATACGTTCCTTGGTCAGGAGCTACACCCTCCTGCGGCTCATCTCTACACCTACACTTACTTAACTGCGCCTCAAGCTCCGCTACTCTAGCCTGGAGGGCCTCTAGCTCTGCTACCTTCGCCTGCATCCTAGTCATGCTCATTTGAATACACTAGTAACTTAGGTATATAACTTAGGTACTATGCACTTTTCAATACTTTACTAACTTAACTTAATTTTTTTTTCTTCTTCTTCTTCTAAACCTTAACTAGATCTAGGTAAAGCTAGTAACACAAATCAGCTATGAGTGCACCTAATACTAGACTAAATATCTAATCCTTAAATAAACTGAACACTAAATACACCTTAATTATCCCTAATTTTCTAAAATATCTACTTATCCAACCCTGCAACTAATAACACAAAAATAAGACTAAGACAATTTTGGCGCACACAAGCTAGAATGAAAAGTCCTTTAAAAAGCAAGTAAGAGGTAACAGCTAACTATGAATGCTTAAAAATAATACCTAAACGATCCACAAAACTAAATATCTAATCCTTATATCTAAATATAATGTGGTTCCTCAAAAAATACACAAAACAACAGAGCTATCCAACAGCTACTTAGCTTGGCTAAAGCAGGGTTCAGAATGGGTTCTTTATAACAGCATCGTATACCTTTCTTTTCCTTCCTTTTCCTTTTCCCATTAAATGTTCGATGAGATATAATGGAAAACTTTGGTATCAGTACATTTGGGGGCAGTTGTCTGCTTGGCGCGTCGTCGTTAAAATGACGCACTGATGCAGTGGCAGGTTGGGCAAAATGGGCAATTGTCCCCCCCCCTACACCACCTGAAATTGGCGCAAAATTGACACATTTCCTGATATAGAAGAAAATCTAAGCAACTTTTACCAAGGAAGGTTTGCTTTAACCCTCGCCCTACGGGGGTCCTAAAAGCCCCCCCCCCCCTGAGGGTTTTCTTGCATAACTGTTTAGACATACGTTGCATCTTGCTGAAATGCATCTTGCATAGTGCTGAGAAGAAAAAAATTATGTAGCCAAGTATACAACAATTATACGCATGCTGTAAAAATGTCATTGAAATTGGTTGAGAAATGTGGGAAATAATGATGTTTTGATGACGTCATGTTGGTGGAAAAACGATAAAAGTTTGAAAAATCGTAGAAAACAGAGTTTTAAAGCAAATTGCAAACGCAATTAAGCAAAGATATAAAATGTAATTTTCTTTAAAATGGCTATCTTCTATTTTTGACGTTTTGGGTTTTTGACCCCCAAAATGAACAAAAACGGATTTTTAAAAAAAAATAAAAAATCACCACAAAATCAAAATTTCAAAGATGTTAAAAACTGGAATATATGCGAGAGAAATGAGTATGGAAAATACTAAAACCAAATTTCAATGAAATATCTCTATTTTTGACTGAGCGATGGCTCCCTAAGTGTAAGAAATTCATGACGTCCTTTTTTTTAATAACTTTTTTGGACTTTTTTTTACAAGATACGAATAAATAATTACCTTTCCTGTATTTCTGAGACAAAACTGGTCTAGGAACATGCCTTTTTTATTTACATTTATCAATTTCTCATTATGAAGTTTCCTGACAGACAAAATCGCTGTTCTGGACGTGGTCGATCGAGGTCATTCACTTGACCTGGAAGGTCACTCGTTGACCCGAAACCTAAAAATTGCATACCGTTAGATTCCAAACATGACAGGGCAACATGTTGTCTCTTAACGCGTTGCTCTATCTTGCTTGGTTTGGAAGTTAACAGGGGGTCTTTTTAGGACCCCCGTAGGGCGAAGGTGAAAAAAGCTCCCGTAGGGCGAGGGTTAAATCAGCTATCAATGCGAAAAGCAAGCGAAATCCGATGAGTTTTCAGAATTGTGTGAGACTTTTTGGAATGTTTCCCCGCCCCACAAACTTCTGTTCTGGATCCGCTGCTGCACTAACGGCGATACACATCTGCTGCATTTTGTTTATAAGTTTATCCCACGTCAAAGTTACGGATGTGGTCAAACTGGCGTGCGGCCCTCTAGCTGTCCTCGCTGTCTCTGCCGACGGGGCGGCAATTGCAAGCAAGAGTTACGTATATGTCGTAGGTTACCGTGATACGGTGATGAAGCTTTCAGTGCAGCCCACACTGGTGGGCTTCTTCAAGAAAGAAAAAATGTCAGGCGTCAGGTACGAGTATTTTATCAGACGACAGGCGGGTTTACAAAGGAAACGGGGGTGGCATGACCACCACTTTTTCATATTTTTTATTTGTATGTTAACCCACGTTGTGCCGGGGACGGGGCATTTAGACGCCCCCCCCCCCCCTAAGGGTGTCTACCCCCCCCCCCTAAGGTTTTTCGAGGATAGCGAAAAACGGCGGCGCGCCGTTTTTGCCGTTTCAGAAACGGCGTACGGCGCACAGCGCCACCGTTTCAAAAACGGCACACGGCGCACAGCGCCGCCGTTGCAGCCACTGTTTTTGGCACACCTGTTCGGGCATCAATTATCCACATTGTGTGCAATTCTTGACCACGGGTCATCTCAGGTCAGGTCACGTGACCACACCTCCAAATAAGTTTGCGGTCGTACCACAGCCACAGTTTTTGGCCGATCGGTTTCAAACTTACAGGATTTCATAAGGTCATAGGTACATACAATTAGAATATCTATATTTTGAATATCGGTGACCTAAGGTCACCGGTCGGGTCAATTTCGTGACCTCCCATTATAAGTCAATGGGGAAATATTAAAATGTTTCCTATTCCGAGGATACGCGTTTCAGTCCAATTCCTTCTGGATCATGTTATCATATGCTATTAGTGATGATCCAGGTTCAATTTTTGTTCAGTGACCCCTACAGGGTCAGCCGAGGTCAGCTGAGGTCACCAACACTTTTTGTGTCAATAACTCTCGATAGAATGAATATAATGAAGTGAAATCGACATAAATGTGTTTGTCTCGTCGAGACACGTCTCCCAAAATGCAACATGACCTACTTGGGTTGCCACTTGACCTTGACCTGAGGTCAAAGTTCTAAGTTGATCTAAACTGGTCCAAATGAATGTGATTCGAAGCACTTTGACGAAACGAACATGATGTCATCAAAAATAATTGCCGTATCTGTATTAGGCAAACAGTTGTATGCGAACGTTTTGCCAAAAAATAGCCCTTTTGACATTTGATGACCTCTGGAGCTCAAACTATTAACCTGAGATAAAATTTGATGACACGTTATGATTTAATATTTCAAGAGCTTACGAATGTTTATTTTCGTTTGTTCCTACCTATCATAGTTTCCGAGATATTTGGGGTTTCCTGGAGCGATGTCCTAAAACTGGAAAATCTGACCTTCGATGACCTCTGGTGACCTCAATATTGACCTGAACCAAAAAGTGTAGATGTAGTTTAAAAGCTATTTTCGATGAGCTTTCGAACCGTGTTTTCGGTTTTCCAATGAGGAAAATTTGACAACGAAAAGGTGCACCAAGATTAGAAGTGAGATGTCAAAACAAAATATTTGGCTTCGCCCCCCCCCCCCAACTTCAAAATCGTTCCCGGGCCCCTGCTCATATGAAATTCAAAACGAGGACCTAACTCCACACGCCGCGGTTGCATGTGTACATTGATACATTTTGACCTTGCTGTGTCTTCTTCAGCTGTCAGCAAGTTCAAAGCCAAAATATTCTGCAAGAATTTGAATTCAATTTATAATAAAGACAGTCAGGATGCAGTCAGGTGAAGACGATTCGGATTTAAATATCAAACACTCGGAATCGTAGTATCCAGTGATTTAATCTGGCTTGAATGTATCGAATGAGGGGCACATAGAAAAATGTGGCCAGCCGGAGTCGGCAAAATTTAACTGATTCCGACTCCGGCAAAAATTACCGACTCCAATAGACTCAGATTCCGACTCAGAGTCTGCAAGAGTGCTTCCGGCCGACCACTGGCTCTCTCAGCCCGCTTAATTAACCCTATTCCTTGCGGGCGGCTAGAATTACGTTACCGTGCGGGGGGCAGATTCCGCCTCCCCCCTAGAGATATCGAGAACCGCTCAGTCGATTTCGATAGGGAAAACGCCATTCGATTCGTCATAACAAGATCGCTCTTTAAGGAGCCCTAAATTCATTTTTTTCTCAACAATAGGGGACCAGGGGGCCAAAAATACGATTATTTAAAGGTCATTGTGGCCATGTGGTTTGACCAATTTTGATGCCCCAAACGTTTTTGAGCTTCAAATGTACTGGTCTTCAATATATCAAAAGACAAATACCAAAATAGAAAATCATAGGCGTATTCAGGGGATGTAAACTGGGGGAAGTTCTGATAACAAATTTGTCCTGTTCGTGATTGTTTGGGACGACATGAGCGTCAGATGTGGGCATTATTTGCTGTAATTGGTTAAATTAAATATATTGCGCATAGTCAGTTCCAGGAAAACAACGTGGGAGCCATGCGATAACGCTTTTTATCATCTTACTAATATGAAGTTGGGCCTAATTTGAGGGAGGGTATCGCCTCCCATTTTTTGTTCCTGAGTGCGGCTCTGCCAAAAAACATGTACAATCCCAGTATGTATGATGCATATTATATTGAAAATGTTTCTGATGCATGTATTGCACCACAAACTACGAAGGAAGTATGCGCCACACAACCTCATTCATTCGTAACGCCCTCCCCAAAACAGGAGCCTAGCACCGCCTCTGCTCGGCCGATTTTGTCCCAAAAATGTTGACACAACATGCGCTATTCAATTTAGGGAAAGTCAGAAAATTTCAAGACTCCAGTAGTCTATGACCAGCATGCGAAAAACCACCGGGAGGGGCAGAATCTGCCCCCCAATAGGGTTAAGGGCTCTCCAGAATGACCGAAAGCTTTCTCAGACTTGCACAGGGCCCTCTTAGGTTTGACAATGACCCTTCTAGACAAACGTAAGGCCCTCTCAGATTGGACGGCGGTCATCTCTGGTCGACCGATGATCCTCTCAAAGAAGCGGAGGGTCCTCTCTTAAAGACTTGGAGATCTCTTAGGCCTGAAAAGCGCCCACTCGCCTTGGAAGATTAAAGGGAGATAATCACCTTTTGATTTTGTTAGCAACAATTTCTTTGGCTACCGAGTTAATACCGTTATTACCGAGCGGGCGCGAAGCGCACGTGAGGTTTCTCGTCGACTTACTAGACAAACTTACATTTGACCCGGCCCGACCCGGCCATACAGGCGCTTTTCGGAAGCTAATAACTTTGCAACCACTGCTCCGATTGAGATCGGATTTTCACCATTGGATATGACCATCAAATTAATTTTGATTTTGCTATGGTGCGTTCTGATAGGGTGGTACCACAGCGCGTGGCACCCGCAGATGTCGAGAAAAAAAAATATTGATCAAAAATGGCTTCATTTATCTAAGCATTCGTTTTTTTTATACGCTGAAGCATGCCGCCGCTCAGGACGTACTCCCTTTTGGCGGATTCGAGAAAAGAGATCATGTACAATTTAATAAAACTTAATTTTTATGTTGTCATGCATGGAGGCCTGGCAATTTGTATGGAGGACTAAAAGGACTGAAAGGACTATGTGTTACTACCACGTGTGCTCCCGTACCGTTTCATATTTCACACGTGGTTTAGCTTTACCAGTGCGCGCCTGCTCGGTCATCGCCCAAAAAGGCGTTTTACTGGTGGTATTAACCCTCGCCCGTGCAGCGTCCGATCAGTGCGTGATCTTGCTGGGGGGTACAACCCCCCCTAGCGTTTCGCCCCTAATTGGGCTAGAGCTTCGATTCAAAAACGATCGTATTGCTTGTCACGAGTGGAAGCCATTGATACTCAATTTTAAGGTCCTAGGTCATTAGGTAACCTCTGAGGGCATGTCAATGACCCAACATTCAACCAAATTGTAAAAGCGTATAAATTGAATTAATCGAGCTAGAATCGCCGAATGAGCATATAGTTATGCTAAATGGGTGCAAAATTGGAAATCAGCGTCACAAAATGTCCTAGAAACTGCCAAATTCCAAAAAAAGGTCATGTCAGGTCATGTCAGGTCATTTGAGGTCAGTGACTTCGGTTGACCTGTGGAGGATCATGACCCCAGTGGAACATATAATTATGTAAAATGGATCCCATATTTTAATTCAGCGTCACAAAATGTCCTAGAAACTGCCAGAAGCCAAAAAAGTAATATGAGGTCATCGGAGGTCAGTGACCTCGGTTGACCTCTGAAAAGGTCAATCGAGATCACAATCTCAAGAGAAACCACAACTATCACCTGGAAACACCTGTGCATATGCTCCTGAACAACAAACACTATGAAACTGCACAAGTTACAAAGACCAATACTACGGGACGCCAGTTGCGCCTGACATGACCTTGACAAAACAGGTCAAAGGTCACGGGTCATGTGCCCTATAACTTCAAAATGTCAGAATATGTGTCAAATTGTTCAGACGTAGGGTACTAAAGGTTTCATCGCAATCGGTTGATATTTACGCGAGCTATTCCCGAAAAACCGAGGGGGGGTGGCATCCACCCCCTGCGCTGGCCAGGGCTAAAATGATGTGATCTAAATTTAAGAATGAAATTAAATTATTCATTAATTCAAAGTTGGAAGTTTGGGAAAATTAATGATCGGTATTTTCCCTCCACTATTGGAAAGCGCAACATGCGTTGCGCAACAAGCGCAACGCTTTTGCATCAATCTGTTCAATGTTGTTGAATGGGCACTTATAAACAAATCGCCGACACTAAATAGGTTGCCGTCCGGGGCCAACCTAACCTGCCGATTTCAATGCACTTTTATCATATGATTGTTGATTGTTCATAAAAGTTTGGCACATATTCGCAAAAGATAGAGTGCAGGAAACATATTGCATACCTTCAAGATAAATAGCAATGCGTAGGGAGGCTAATTTACTGAATTCGTTACCGAGTACTTGTTGATTATAAGCGTGGATCGCTTATCAACTATGACTTGAAATTGATATCGGTAGGAATTGTTATATGCAAAATGTGATGAATTTACAATATATTTTGGTCTCGTCTATCGATTTCAGTTGCTAACTCCATTTTTGTGGAAAAAGGTGATTATCTCCCTTAAGGATCCTTTCAAACTGGCAAACCGACCTCTCAGACAGGCATAGGGCCCTTTCAGGTCTGACAAAGGTCATTTCAGAACAAGGAACCTAAAGCTCTAAGGCCTGGAAAATACCGTCTCAAACCAACTGAGGCCCCTCTCAGACCGCCGGGTTCTTTCCAGCCTAGACAATGGCTCTTAGATCAGCCTGGGGCCGCTCAGGTCTGGCAAGAGCCACCCGAGCCGACCGAAAGCCCCTTCAGGCCGACCGAATTATCCGACAGAAGAGCCCCATAGGCACACTAGGGACCCCTACAGGCCGACCGAGGGCCACTCAGGCCGACTAAGAGCCCATCAGGCCAACTGAAGGTCTCCTCAAGCTGACGGAAGGACCCTCATGCCGAAAAAAACACCTCAAGATGACCGAAGGCACCTTAGGCCGAACAAGGGCCTCCTCAAGTCGACCAAGCCGACCGGGGGCCCTTCAAGCCGATCGAGAACCCCTAAGGCCATCAGAAGATCCCCTCAGGCAGACCGAGTGCCTCTTCAGGCCGCCTGAGCCTCTCAGGCCGACCAAGGGCCCCTCAGACCGAAAAAGCCTCTTCAAGTTGGCTGAGGTCCCCTCAGAACGAACGAGAGCCACTCAGGCCCGCCGAGGGTTCGTGAGGGCCCTCAGGCATACCGAGGGCGACTCAGGCTGACAGACAGGCTCTCAGTCCAAAGACCCCTTCAAGTCGTCAGATTGGCCCTGAGGCCAAACAAGGACACCTCATGCAAACTAAGGGCCCTCAAGCCAAGCGAGATTCACTCAAGCCGACCGAGAGCCCCTCAAGTCGACCGAGGGTCCCCTAGGCCGACCGAGACCCCTCAGGCCGACCGAGGCTCCTCATGCCGGACCGACGTCCCTCAGGGCCGACCGAGGCCCCCTCAGGCCGACAAAGGGTCCTCAGGCCGACAGAGACCCTCAGGCCGAACACAAGCTCCTCAGGCCGACCAATGGCCACCTCAAGCCGGCCGAGGCTCCCTCAAGCCGACCGAGGGCCCCCAGTCGACCTGAGGCCCCGCCAGGCCGGCAGGGGAACCCTTAGGCCGAATAATGGCTCCTTAGGCCAACTGGATCCCCCTCATGCGGACGAAAGACTCCCACAAGTCGACGGAATGCCCCTTCAGGTCAACCAAGGACCCCTCAGGCCGATATCGATTAATCTCCTGAAAGAGCCATGGACCCCTAGCCCCTCCCCCCCCCCCCTGGCCACGATGGCCCGATGTCCTTTGATGGCTCGATTCCCTCGATGTTCATCCGTAGCAAACTATTATTTTAGCACGGATGTCGAATATTTAGGATATTGCAATACCATGGAGCCAAAAGGGGCTAGCTACATTAACTATCAGCCTTATTCCAGGCAAACAATATATTTACAACAAATTCCATTGAACACTATTTAAATAGAGCACTCCGATCGCTAATTCGTCATGCAGCCCCTTCGCTATTCGCTAATCTGAACGCTGGAACCTTGTATTTACGGACTTGTTAGCAGAAGAAAATTAGCCCGCACGAAGACCAGAAAATTAGCCCTATGGCGTTGCTAGGAAAGAAAAGACTCAAAAATTATTTTGGCCCTAACTTTCTAAACGTGTCAGTGCTCCAAACGTTTCTCAGTGCGGGACGTCGCAGCCGTCGTACCTGATGCCACCGTCGTCAGCCGCCGTCGCCCGGCCTGCTTGCTCCGGTGCCACCCCCGTCGCAGTGCGATTTACGAACGGTCGCCGCCGCCTCTTGTACCGCCACCGCCACCCAGCCACTGTGTTATATTGACTTGTCCCTTGTATTGTATGATGAGATATTGTACTACGCACTCTACCAGAACGCACTCTGATACTTTACCACGCCACTTTGCAGCATAAGCATTTTGTTTTCTCCAAACATCAACTTTAAAATTAGGTCGAAACCATCCAGCAATTTTGATCCTGCAATCCACTGCATCAATCTGGTAAGATTTATAGTGCAACGTCATTCAGTTCAAATAAGAATGTTATGTAGAATATTTGCGAGCGAGGCCGAAGGCTGGGCGAAGTCTAACTCATTTTGAGCTAACTCAAAATCATTTTGAGCGGCCAGGCACGGCCCGAAGGATTTTGCATGGCCTACATCTCTCAAACTACTGGGAACAAATGTTCAAAATTTATACAATCGAAAGTTACACGAACTTTGCATATCCCAGTAACATTTGCTGCCAGTTGGTTGATTTGTTTGACGTATGATGGTACATAAAGAAGGCCCATGTTTTTTATCACGCCAGATTCCTATATGAACTATTTGCATAGTCCATTTTTGAAACGAAGAAATTTGGTCGATCTCGTGCAGTCCAAAGATGGGATTTTCTGTCAAGGATACAAACGTTTAGTGGTAAAACAACCGAGTCAATTTTGTCCATTTCATCACTGCTACCTGATTTGCATGGCCTTGCTCGTTCCTCGCCGAATACGGAGTCTTGCTGGTATGTGTATGTATGTATGTATGTATGTATTCGTAAAAATCTCCACATTGTGGCTCTTCCGATTTCAGAGTCAATACAGTAAGCGCAATTATAAAAGCACAAATCAATAAACACGTTTAAAATAACTACACTCCATCACCCTTTAGCCATCTCAGTACACCCGCGTGAAAAAGACCGGGCGACTCGACTATCCTAAGCTGAGCTGGTAGACGGTTCCAGGCGGTGGTGGCCCGACATAGAAATGATCGTCGAGCGAGCTCCGTGCGCACGCGTGGAGTTTGCAGCATCATGCTCTCTGATCCCCGCGTGGTCCGGTCGGATACGTTTGCACGAGGCAACACAAGTGCGCGCAGATGGTCAGGCGACTTCGGCGACCTTCGTATCTGGTAGAGTACCACCAAGTCACGTTCAGTCAGCAGCTTTTCTACTTTAAACCACCCAAGTGACTTTAGAGAGGGCGAAATGTGTTGTGACCTTTTCAGTCCTGTGATGATTCTGGCACCAAAATTTAAAGCCTTCTGTATCCTATACTTTTGAGTTTGTGAGCAGCTTCCCCACAGTCAGGCAGTATATGATGTGGGGATGAACAAGCCCTTCGATTATGGTCTGTTTTGTCTCGGGTGGTAATTGATGGCTCAGCTTCGCCAATCCCACCAGTATACTGTAGCAACGCCTGACGATAGCAGATACTTGGAGTTCCCAATTTAAACCAGAGTCTAATATTACCCCGAGGACTTTAACAGAAGAAGAAGGTCTGATGTTTTGCGATCCAAAACGTATTTCAAAACTTTCGTCAATGGAAAGTCGCTTAGATTTCACAACCAAAAGATCTGTTTTAGTGGGATTAATTTTGAGACGATTTTGCGTAAACCAATTTAGGGCAGTGTCCAGCGTGGTCTCCACTCTGGCACGGAGGTCACCAACGTTAGCCGGAGTATCCGCATCAATAAATTGCGCGTCGTCTGCATACATAATGAGCTGGCCATGGTGAATAAAAGAAGTCAAGTCATTTGTGAACAATAAAAACAGAATCGGCCCCAAAGTACTCCCCTGTACCACCCCGTGCGTCACTGGGAGCGGCGTCGAACACCCTGCTACACGCTGCGCACGACCCTCGAGCCACCCCCGGAACCAATGGTCATCAACACCATACCATCCGAGCTTCTCCAGGAGCCGGCAATGCTGCACGCTGTCAAACGCCTTGGACGTGTCAGTCGTCGTCAACGTCGAGACGAGGCCCCGGTCCATGTTGCTAATAAGCATGTTGACAGCACACAACATCGCCGACTCCGTGGAGTGGCCCGGACGGAAGCCATGCTGTTCGGCGCACATGATGTGATGCTCGGTTAAATATGTCGACAACTGGTTTCCGACCACTCGCTCACAAAGCTTACCTACAATTGACAATATCGAAATAGGTCGAAAGTTGTTTGGCTCTTAACGGTCGCCACCTTTGAACAGAGGAGTGACAATAGCAGTTTTCCATGCTGCCGGTACATCGCCAGATACAAGTGAGCTGTTTACGATGTACAAGAGGTGTGGCGCAATTACAGGAAAAGTTAATATAATTAAATGCACAGTGACACCGTCCTCACCGCTCGCCTTTGACGCACCCAGCTGACCCAGCGCAGCCGACAGCTCGGGAAGAGTTGCCGGCCTGACACGGAAGGAGCCCGCGCACACGCGTGGGGGACGGGGTAGCACCGTCTCCCCCTCGTCAGCTGCCGCACTCAGCGCTGCGGCTGTGTCCGGCCCGACGGACGCGAAATAGCGGTTTAAACGGTCCGCCCACGTGGGATCAGCGGAACCGGCGGAGCTCGGCTGCGGCTCTGGCTTTTCCGCAGACACGATATACTTGCGTATATCTTTCCAGTGAACTGTTTTCGAGCTCTTGAATTGTTGCCTGAAGTGTGCTGTTCTGGCGGCGGCAAGTCGGTCTTTGACCGCGTTCCGCAGACCGCGGTACGCCTGCCAGGTGGTGGAGCACGGGTTGTTATCCTTCTCAGCTCGGGCATTGTCTCTCTCACTCATTATCTGCCTGATGTCCTCGTCCTCACTCACCCAGGGGCAAGGCCGGTTTCGGACCTTGATCTGAGTGAGCGGCATGTGCTGGTTTATGAGACCGTCCCACACTGTCAGCCATGCGTCGTATTTTTAGGATGGTGACAGGGCTCCATAGACGGATGACCAGTCGGCTGTCAGTAGGTCTAGGCAGAGATGGTCTTTGTCGAGATGCTTTGTAGACCTCACGGTGATCTCACGAGGTGCGCGTCGATCGCGTGCTCCCGTCACCCGAGTGACGATCAGGGCATGGTCACTAATGTCGCACGCCACCACCCTGGTCGAATCGCATAGCCCCGGGTGACTTGTTATAAGGTGGTCAAGGAGCGACGGCGGTGAGTTTGACGCACTGCGGGTGGGGGTCGTGACAAGCTGACTCAGTGAGAGGTCCTGAAGTAGGTCCAGGTATTGCCGAACGCCGGGTTTACTTGGCTGGAGCACGTCCCAGTTCAAGTCACCCAGCACGTGAACCGGGTGATCCCTACTTAACACGTGTGTCAACTGGTCCCTGAAATCGTCCACGACAGGCGTCACCGGTCCGCTAGGGGGTCGGTAGGCAACACAAATGGTTAGAGGCCGGCGGCACGCAAAGTGAAGCCACAAAGTCTCCAAGCTGGAGCCGGTCGTCGGGACATCGAGCGCCAACGGATCCAGCGTGTCCCGGTCACACAGACGCCGCCGCCACGAGTTTTGCGGTCCCGTCTGATGACACAGTAACCCGGGAACAGAAGGTACCGGTCGTCGATATCTGCGCTCAGCCACGTCTCAGTGATGCACAATATATCGATGTTGTTCGTATGCAATAACCCGTTCACTTCATCTAGAGACGGCATTAGCGATCGGACATTGATATTCCCAACCGTGATTTCGCCGGCCGGGGCGGTGGCAGCGGTGTCGGGCTGCCGCCGCACCGCGGGCCGGCCCGCAGAGGCGGTCTCCCGCAGCTCCAGTAGCGCGCGCCACCACCGGCAGTGCGGCCCCACCGGTCCGCCAGCAGGTCGGTCAGAGCGGCAGCGGCGTGTAGCAAACAATACTTAAATCCCCTTTTCACTGACTGCATTGTACACTTTTTGGTCTCATGCGAGCATGCCTATTCAATTAACTCTTCGGAGGCATTTCATATATCCAACTGATCACGTTCGAGTCAATCCTCAGTGCGAAGACCGTCATCATTTCGCAAAGCTTACTGAACATCTGTAAGGTTACGGTTACCACCACCTGCAGTGACAGTGTCGTGCGGCTGATTAAAGGAACACTGACTGGACCGTCTACCAGGACCTGTTCAATGTAACAGACGACCGCCAGCGAGCGGTCTCTGCCAGGGTGTGGTGACACTTTGACCTTGACAGTTACATGCGTCGGAAAATAACCTAACCATTATTATTATTATTATTATCAGTATTGAACACCCATGCACACCGTTTCTGGTTTCCTGGTTCCAGCGATGTGACCAAGGGCAGCCAGCGCATCTGAAGGACGTCTTGGCGCTCGAAAGCAGTTTATAATGAAATCGGGTTAACTACCGCAAGGACACGTCAGGTCATGCTGTTAGACTAGGAAATGTCATGCTATGTTAGGCCATGTCAGGTCAAGTCATTCTAGGAAAGGTCAGGTCAGATTAGTTTATGCTAGGATAGGCCAGGTTAGGTCGCCGATACTAAGGTCATGCTACACTGTAAAAAATACCTACAAGCCACTCGTCAAATAATGCCCAGCGCAAAAATGAGCATGAAATGAGCCTTATGTAAATGAGTAAGATTATTTCTGGCTGATTTCGGGGAAACGAGCTTGTTCTACAAGCCCACGCCTTGTTATCATGAGCATCGTCGTGTTCTGTCCTCATACAGTTAACAGGCACCTAATCAGAAAACAAGGCCGTAACAAGCCTTCTAGTAGGGTGGGTAGTTAATTGACTCGGGCCTGTAGTAGTCTCTGCCTGGTATGATAAGCCCAGCTTTACTAGCCAATGCTCGCTGAACTAATCCGTGCCCAGTATTCGTACTAGCCCTCAACGACCCATTGCTTAAAGGAAATAGTTCACCTTCAACATGGGATTTTGAACTGAAATAGCAGTTTTGTAGCCCGTGTTGAGAAATCCTTATCTGCAACTTTTCTTGGCTGAAAAGACTCTCCAGCCGAAGATATCTGACTTTTTGGCGAAGGAATGCGGCGCATATATGATATACCGTACCGTCTGAGAGTGCCAGCACTGCACGGAGCATGCGCAGACCAATAACGCACACCATAACATTAATAATGTACGACCTTCTGTCCTGAATTGGCGCGATGTAGGACCATTTTTGAAAAGAAGAAAAAGAAACTGTATTACAAAATATAATAAAATCGTGCTCTGAAAATTTTCCGAAGGTGAACTATTTCCTTTAACTGACCAGCTACCGGTCAGTCCACCGGCCAGCCGTGCTCCAGCTGCCGCCGAGGTAAGCTGAAAAGACTCAACAGCACTACAATTATTTTTATTAAGCAAAGACATGGCTCCATCATACAACATCTTGGTCGGCCGTCACCAAAGGCATCACGACGCTAGGCACCCAAACACTCGTACCGACAAGCCGGAGGCATGATCCGATATCGGGGACTCCGGAGCTGACTTATTTTTGTAAGCAAATGGCACATTTATAACATGGAGGCACAACAGCAAGGCAGCCTTCAGGAGGGTCGCACAACCCTTACTCCTCGATTTAACGCTAGCCCTTGGGCAACGGAGAAGCGCAGTTTGTAGGCCTCTTGGTTCATAAACATGAATACAGTAACATGACAACATGGTAACTCTGGCACGTCTTCGCAACCGGAATTGTAGAAACATATGTCTTTCATGCCGATGCGCAAGGCGGATTAAGGAGCAGGACGCGACATACACTCAGACGCGTCATGGCAGCTTCTAATCGGAGAAGCTGAAGGTTTTTACGCCGACACGCAGACACCAACATCGCTATTCAGCACCAGCTCCTCCTGACCTGTATGACGGCCCCTGGCAGGAGGCGGGACCTCAGGCAGCTCTCCTCGTCCTGCTGCAGTCGGCAGCGGTCGCTCAGCTTGAGCAGCAGCATCTCCAGCAGCACCAGAGAACAGGCCCTGACTGAGATGCTCCGAGCCGGTGACGTGGACGGCGGGCGGTGGCGACTCCAGCGCACCTCCCGCGAGCCGCTGCCGCCGCCGGCCGACAGCGGGTAGTAGCGCCTAGCGGACCTGGGTCTCCGCCTAGGCTGTACTCCACAGCGTCCAAAATGCGCCTGACGGGAGAAACAAAGCATGATCAGGGGCGGATCTAGCAGCGTTTTTTGTTTGTTTGTTTGTTTGTTTGTTTGGGGGGGGCAAATCTAGTGACACGGTAGAAAAGGGCAGAGCTCATTTACTGCATACGAAAATACATAAGACGTTACAAAACAGCATATACGAAAATATGGCATAATTTAAAGACAAGTGAACAGAATAGAAGAGAATTAACAACCAGCAGACACACATAGTTACAATCGTCCACTTCCACCGTTATGTCCACAATCAGCAACATGAAACCATAATTTCCGTAGCCCCATTTTGCTCCCCATCCCATCCCAGCCCGCCTCTGTACCTTTCGTGAATCCAAAGTCGATGAGCGTAGTCCGGTGAGCAGAAGGTTGCAACATACTGCAGGTCCCAGCCACCGCGCGCACCAGCACAAATACCTAGTGCTCGGCGAGGCAGAGGTGGATGCCGAGCAGGGGGCGAGCCAGCGACACGCCGCCGCCACAACCCGTGTCTCATGGCTCCTGCCGCCGCCGGGCGTCACTCTGCCAGGAACCCGAACAGGTCCATATCGAGCAGCTGAGCCCGCCACGCCAGGAACCACAGCCGGAGTCAGCCACCCCGGCACATGGCGGCCACGTCCGGCTCAGGCGCGCCAGCTCCGGTCGGCGCCAACAGCAGAGCGGCGTCCACCCGCTGCTGGGAGGCGTCGGCGAACAGGCCCCAGATCCGGCACCACAGAGCCGGCATGCAGCTCTTGCGAGGCGGCCAGCGGACCCGGTCCGCCGCTCAGATAGCAGACCAGCTGGCGCCGCCACTGGCCGGAGCGACCGAGAAACACAGCCTCGCAGGACGGCAGCAGACGTAGGAAGCCGTGTGTGCCGGCGGCGCGTCTGGCGGGGACAGGGGTAGAGAATCAGGGGATGCCGTCATACACCGCATGACATGATATACATATATGACATGATATAAAAAACAAGTCTCTTTTATAGCATAAGCTAGCATATTTCATAGTGCATGTAAAGTTGCATGTGGTACACGGTCAACTGAAACAGTGACAACTGAACCAGAGAAAACTGAACCAGGGACAACTGAACCAGGGACAACTGAACCAGGGACAACTGAACCAGGGACAACTAAACCAGTGACAACTGAACCAGTGACAAGTGAACCAGGGATAACTGGACCAGTGCCAACTGAACCAGGGACAATTGAACCAGAGACAACTGAATCAGGGACAACTGAAGCAGTGACAAATGAACCAGGACAAATGAACCAGGACAACTGAACCAGTAACAACTGAGGTAAACATTTGAAGTTGACCTAACCAGGTCACCATTAATATGTTGTGAAGCGTCTTGACGAGACAAACACGATGGTGTTAAAATTATTGCACTATGTTTAACTGATAAGTTATTCACAAAAACGTTTTTGGAAGAAAATGCCATCGTGAAATTTGGTGGCCTCTGGAGCCTAAACTATTGACCTGAGCTAAAATTTGAGAAAACCAATGGCGATTGCATTTTGTTTGTTCCTAGCTATCATAGTTCCCCAAGATATTAGGAAGTTTCTGGAGCAAAGTCCTATACTTGGAAAATTTGACCTTTGATGACCTCTGGTGACCTCAATATTGCCTAAGCCAAATAACGACCAAATCGTTTCGACATGATTTTCGAAGAGCTGGGGCATTCCACGACATTTCGAGACAAAAAAAATCCTCAAATTTTAACCCTCATCTCTCACTTTTTGTTCACAATTGGTCTATAGGGTTATCTTGGTCCTGAATTCAGCTTTGGCAATTCAGCTGTGGCTCGATCTGACCTCAGGTTTTCGAGTTACAGCCTCGGGCATTTTGGCAAGGTCACGGTGCAGAGGTATGTGTGGAGGCCAAAGTAACGCCTTTGACTCAACTAAATATTAAAAAAATCATTATATGACTGAATTTGCAATGAAACAGAGATTCCATTTCTGGGCTTTTTTACGTGACCTTGAATGACCTTGAAATCGTGACCTTGTTTTCGTTGACTTCGTGTGACCCCAGGTACACCTCTGATTTCAATTTTTGCACATTGCAAAATACTTGTCAATATATTTCCTAACGCAAAAAAAATAAATAAAAAAGTGCGTTTTTTCTCTAATTTTCATATTTCCCGCCAATATGCGTTCGTGTTTTCGAATTACCCCCAAGGGGAGGGGTAACGGGCGGATATCTCAGCTACCATTGCAGCTAGAGACCCGATTTTTGGTACACACATTGTCAGGGTGACTAGTAACACCACGCAGCTATCCGGCGTGGTTCAAAACGGATCGAAAGGTGAAGACCCCACCCAAATCGGTCCATAGGTTCGGAGCATGACGTCGGCACCGATTTTTGGCTGTTTTGGTCCAATTTGGTACACTTTGATTGAACCAAAGTGGATAAAACTGAAAACAACAACGTTTAGACCAAGCCGGATCGAATGGTGAAGACTCCGTTCAAATCGGTCCCATAGGTTCGGAGCATGACGTCTGCAACGATTTTGGCGGTTTTGGTCCAATTTGGTCCACTTAGATTAGACCAAAGTGGATACAACTCAAAATTGCACCGTTTTGGACCACGACGGATCGAATAGTGAAGACCCCACGCAAATCGGTCCTATAGGTTCGGAGCATGACGTCGGCAACGATTTTTGGCGGTTTGTGGTACCAAAATGGAATTTTGGTTCACTTAGATTAGACCGAAGTGGATAAAACTAAATATGACACCGTTCTAGACCACGTCGGATCGAATGGTGAAGACTCCGCCCAAATCGGTCCCATAGGTTCGGGGTATGACGTCGTCTGCAACTATATTTGACGGTTTTGGTCCAATTTGGTCCACTTAGATGAAACTAAAATAAATACAACTCAAAACCGCACCGTCTTAGACCACGCCGAATCGAATAGTGAAGACCCCGCCCAAATCGGTCTCAAAGTTTGGGAGTATGACGTTGTCGGCAACAATTTGGGCGGATTTGGTCCAATTTGGTCCACTTAGATTAAACCAAAATGAATAAAACTCCAAATCGCACAGTCTTAGACCATTCCGGATCGAATGGTGAAGACCCCGCCCAAATAGCTCCTAGTTTTGGAGTATGACGTTGTCGGCAACGGTTTTTGGTAGTTTTTGTCCAGTTTGGCCCACTTAAATTAGACCAAAGTGGATCAAACTAAAAATGGTACTGTGTTTTACCACGCCGGATCGAATGGTGAAGACCCCACCCAAATCGCTCCCATAGGTTCGCAGATATTCGCCCATTATCCCTCCCTCTTGGGGGTAATTCGAAAACACGCACGTAAATCGACGGAAAATATGGACATTTGAGGAAAAACGCACCTTTTTTATTTTTTGCGTTGTCAGGCAATATATTGACGAGTATTTTGCAAAGTAAAAAATTGAAATCAGAGGTGTACCCGGGGTCATACGAGGTCAACGAAAAAAAGGTCACGAGGTCACGGTTTCAAGGTCATTGAAGGTCACGCAAAAAAGCCAAGAAATAGAATCTCTGTGCCATTGCGAATTCAGTCATACAATTATTTTTGATATTTAGTTAAGTCAAATGCATTATTTTAACCTCCAAGCATACCTCTCCAGCGTGCTCCTGCAAAAATGCCCGAGACTATAACTCCAAAACCTACAATCAGATCGAGCTAATATTGCCACAACTGAATTCAGGACCCGAGATAACCTTATAGACCAATTTTGAACACAAAGTGAGAGATGAGGGTTATTTCAACTCGTCGAAATGTCGTGGAATGCCCCAGCTATCGAACGGTGTTTTTGGATTCCGCCTACTGTCCGTAGGAACTGAGTTAGCAGGGTGGCGTTCAGACGCCCCACTGGTTGTCCCTGGTGCAGTTGTCCCTGGTTCAGTTGTCCCTGATTCAGTTGTCCCTGGTTCAGTTGTCACTGGTTCAGTTGTCACTGGTTCAGTTGTCACTGGTTCAGTTATCACTGGTTCAGTTATCACTGGTTCAGTTGTCACTGGTTCAGTTGTCACTGGTTCAGTTGTCACTGGTTCAGTTGTGACTGGTTCAGTTGACATGGAACAGTGGCATGTATCTCTCACAGCATAGTGCACTGCTTAGTGCTTAGGTACTCAAAATTGCTAAGGCTGGTGACAATGGTTGCATTACCTTGGCAACACAACCATTGGAAAGTTTTCAAGAATGAAGAAATTGCATAGTGAATATAAAATGGCATGACCAATAGCAATCATAATCCTAATGTTGTGAAATGGTTTTTATGTCACTAAAAATGACCAGATTTTGATATTAAATACAAAGGCTGCATCTGAATTGAAACTGGTAAAATCAGTCTCTTCTAAAGGTGACATAAAGCCCCTCAAGACAGGGTATGTAAGCAAATGTGTATGGGTATTGCATGCAATAAAGGTTGTTACCACCATTCCCATCACCAACCTTCAGTAGGTGATGACGTCACGGAAACATTTGCTCATTGACTAAACAAAAGTATACAAGCAGACACAATGCAGAACAAAAAGTAAGAAACACAGTAACACACTTGCCCTCTTCATTTCAAAGAACAAAAATGTCAGATAGGGTAATCTACCAAAACTTATCGACATGTAAAAACATGAGACTTGCATGCTATTCATGGCATGTTGGTGTTTAGTGAGCATGCACAACCATTAGCATGACAAATCCAGTCTGTTCTTAGTTTTAACATGTCTGATGGGTGAGTTCTTTTTTAGGCTGAATTTTTCACTCTTATGGTGATTTTTTAGCCCCAATTTTCCACTCTGCACCCTGGCTTCAAAGAAATTATAGGGCATTCTATTGAATTCTAGAGCATTATGTTCTAGTTTTGGCTTTGGAAGTTTTGTTGCCTGGAATTTTTGCCATCAGAAGTTTTGTCGCTTGGAAGTTTTGGAGTTGGAGGTAATTTAATTGGAAGTTTTGTCGCGAAGAAGATTTGACGTTTGGAAGTTTTGTAGTTGAGAAATTTTTGCTTTGGAAGTTTTGACACAAATTAATTTTTCCATTGGCAGTTTTGACGCGTGTTAAGTTTTGACTTGGAAGTTGCCGTTAGAAGTATTTCCTTAGAAGTTTTGTCGGCACACCGTTATGAAGCCTGGACAATTTCATGGTATTCGCAATGTGGGTAATAGTTCAGTAATTTACCTCCCAATTAATGGAGTTCTTGAGGTCCCTAATAGAATAGTATTACTATCACGGACATAAAAGTGTACCAGTAATACCAAAGCTATGACGTCACCAAAAACGATGCATAATTCTGATCAAATCCAGCAAAGGCTAATGATCCAGTGTTATAGTGTATTTAGCCTAGGTTTGTTAAAAGGTTTCTACAATTTAGCAGCCTAAACATGATATGTTACTGGTTTCTTTCTATGCAATGCCATAGGATTCATTATATTTTTTTTTTTCAAACTTGGGGACAGCTGCTGCAACAGCCCTGGATGTACATCCATGACTGGTCATAACAGCTCATGCAGGGGGAAAAACATCCATGTTATGTCTTATTATTTCCAGACAGAATTGTACTTGTTTACAAACGTAGTTCTTGTTCTTGTTCTTGGAGTAGGGCACATTGCCTCATTTGGCCCAGAGCGTCCATGACCGTTTGGGTTGTCAGGTTTGCCCCAATGCGTCTTTGTCGTCTTGATATGGAAGTCTTCTTATTGGCTTATGGTCAGACTGGTTATCGTTTCAACTTTTTTTGGAATGATTCAATCATGATTCATTTTCGAATCGGAATGATTCAATAACCGTTTGATTCAAGGATACATTTTTTAATTGATTCCTTATGATTCAAAGAATTAAAAAAAATCGATTCACGTTGTTTTAAACATTTAAATATATGCGGTGAATTTATGTCAAAAAAAGGAAACATGCATATATATGATCATTAAAACATTTGTACAATAGTATTTCAGTATGAATAAATGTAGCCACTGGGACTGCATGTATTTGCACAATTTACCAGGGTACTTTGATCGTTAAGAATCGTTCAATTTTTTGATTCAATCAGCCTTGGTTTGATGCGGGTTTTTATTCAATCATGATTCATGAATCAAAAGATCTGGTAATGACTCAATTGTTTTTGTATTCAATTAATTTTTATTGAACGATTCCAATCAATTCAATTAGTGTCGAATCAATAACCAGTCTGCTTATGGTTACAAAGGTTCTTATGGTTTGCATACGTGGGGCAACTTGCTGCGCTGTATACGCCGCATTTATGCTTTCATATTAACCCTCGCCCTACGGGAGCTTTTTTCACCTTCGCCCTACGGGAAGGCCTGACAGCCCCCCCCCTGTTAACTACCAAACCAAGCAACTTAGAGCAATGCGGTAAGAACCAGCATGTTGCCTGTCATGAGAGGAATCTAACAGTATGCAATTTTTAGTTTTCAGGTCAACGGATGATCTTCCAGGTCAAGTGAATGACCTCGGATTTACCACGTCCAGAACAGCGATTTTGCTCTTCAGAAAACCTCAAAATTAGAAATTGATAAATGTAAAAAAAGGCTTCGTTGAAAAAAGGTTGAAAAAGGAAAAAAGGTTGAATCGTTTGTTGCTGCTCAAAGAGACAATGGCCCACGTACTGATAAGAACCCGAATGGTGCCCCCAATGAGACCTCTGATCACGGTCAAGACGGTCCCGCTCCAGCTCCTGGGACTCTTACCAGAGCGGGATCGCAGGTCTCCCTGCGTAGTTCTGCTTCACAAGTCTCTGTCTCATCACTACGAGCTGCAGAGTCTGCGACGAAGACAGGTATAATGGCTCGGGCTGCCTTCCTGAAAGAGAAGCAGATGCTTGAGATGGAGGAAATGAAAATGAAAATGCGCAAAGAAGAGTTGCAGCTTCAAACTGAACTCGCAGAATCTGAAGCACGAGAACAGGTCCTGCTGGAAGCGGAGGCATCTGAGAACCCTGATGTGATGAAGGTTGTGTCGCCGTTGGAAGGATTCCCAGGCATGGAGAAGCTCTCTGAGCCGACCAAGTGGACAGCATGAGGAGAACAAGCGGCGTCTGGGTTGGAGCAAAGGCTGGCCCGTTCACAGTTCGATGCTGCGCAGGTCTCGTCAGCGCAGAGGGTTGGACACGAGCGTGGTTGTCAGTCCAGCTCTGTACCGGCCTCGCCTGAGTCTGAGAGAAAAACTCGGCAGCCAGACGCTACACATGTCATCCTCTCTCAGCTTCAAAGGACTTGTCTTCCCAGGCCGGAGATACCAGTTTTCACGGGCGATGTAACGAAATACAGATCGTTCATCCGTGCCTTCGACAGCAGGATCAGCAGCAAGACTGACAGCGACTCAGAACGGTTGTTCTACTTGGAGCAGTATTGTGCTGGGAAGCCCAAAGATGTCATCAAAGGGTGCCTCCACATGGCTGAAGACGTTGGATATTTGGAAACGCGACGGCTCCTGGAGAGACGCTACGGGGATCCAGAGTCCATCTCCTCTGCATTCGTCGATATGCTCATGGACTGGCCCCAGTTGAAGCCTGGAGATCTCGAAGGGATGGATCGGTTTTCGCTGACCTTGCCGTTGTGCTTGAACGTGATGCAGGGAATTCCACCCGGAGCTCGGGAAACTGATCATCCCCGAACGATGAGAAAAATAGTTGGGAAGTTCCCCAGCTATCTTCAAGACACCTGGCGCCGGCGCGCACACCAGGTCCAATAATCCGAGCGGAGGAAGGTACGGTTCGACGATATTGTCGCCTTCGTGGACAGAGGTGCAAATCCAGACAAATCCTACATTTGGAAAACAAAAGGAAGAGAGGGTCAAGAAGTCGACGCACACGGTGTCTGCTACCACTGTGACAGAGGGAGGGCGTCCCCCAATAACGTGTCTGTACTGTCGGGGAAACCACTTCACATATCTCTGTACCGATCTGACCAAGCTCCAGTGGGAAAAGAGACGATAGTTTGTTCAGGAGAATAGGTTGTGTTACGGGTGTCTACGTAGGGTACATCGCTTCAGTAACTGCTTCAGGAAACTTACATGTGGATCATGTAAGCGTCTGCACCCGACAGCAATGCACAAAGGCGAAGAGGCTGCAGGAGTTGATCAACGCTCCGCTGACTGTACCGATCAAGCGTAGGCCACTTATGTGAAGAATGGCAGGTTGGATGTCGTCACTTCTGAAGTCTCGGCGGGTATGAGAGGAAACTCAGGAGCTATGATGGCCATCTTACCTGTAAAGGTGTGGAACATTGATTGTTCTCGATCAGTCGTGACGTATGCGTTCCTGGACTTGGGCTCAAGTGCCACCTTTTGCACACCAGGGCTACTGAGGGAGCTCGACATGGACGGGGAAGTGACTCACCTTACCATGACGACTGCTACGACGGAGAATCAATTGATTTCCAGTAAGCTGGTGAAGGGGCTGAAAATATCAGACATCGAGGGTCAGCAAATGATTGTCATGCCTCCTTCGTACACGCTGGACAGGATTCCAGTTGATCGTAACATCGCAATATCTGAAGATATTCAGCAATGGCCGCACTTACAAGAAGTTGTTCCCGGACGTGTCGATGCCGACATTGGAATGCTGATCGGGGCAAACTGTCCTCAGGCGTTGACCCCCCTGGAAGTTCGTCCGGGTGAAGAAGGGTGTCCCTTCGCCATTCGCACTGCGCTCGGCTGGGTGGTGTATGGGCCAAGAGTGCGGGGTCAGGTTTCGAGCAAGGCTGAGAAAGTAAATATAATTCGAGTACAAGAACCTGTGAACGATGAACAAGACTTGCACAGCAAATTTGTCGCGCTCTACAACCAGGACTTTGAGCACGACAGAAGTGAGTCTGGTGTGGGTTTGTCCATTGAAGATCGAGCTTGGTTGAGGACTGTGGAAAACGGTATCCGTCGCGTTGATGGACAGTACAAAATTCCCCTGCCGCTGAAAAACGAGGAGACTTTGCCAAACAACAAGCAGCAAGCAGAAAACGAGCAGAGCACCTGAAACGAAGAATGGCCCGAGACGAAAAGTATCTTCAAGACTACAAAAAGTTCGTCAACGATCGTATCGAAAAGAACTACGCGGAACGGGTGAACGCAGATATCGATATCGCAGGAGAGCGCACCTGGTACATACCACACCACGGGGTATATCACCCGATGAAACCGGAAAAAATCCGTGTCGTGTACGACTGTTCTGCAACTTACCGTGGCATCTCGCTGAGCAGCTGCCTGCTGCAGGGACCAAACCTGACGAGCTCACTCTTGGGTGTTTTGTTGAGATTTCGAGAGAAACCGATCGCAGTAATGGCTGACATAGAGAAGATGTTCTACCAGGTGAGAGTGCCGGTTCAGGACAGAAGTCTTCTCTGCTTCCTTTGGTGGCCAAACGGTGATTTGACACAGGAGCTGGAAGAGTTTCAGATGAACGTCCACTTGTTTGGGGCCGTCAGTTCTCCTGCCTGTGCAAATTTCGCTCTCCGTCGAACAGCAGACGATTTCGGACATATGTTTGGTGATGACGTCAAAAACGGCATTCAACGTTCGTTTTACGTAGATGACTACATGAGAACAGGATCGACGGCTGAAGAGGTCTTACAGATTGCACGAGGTGTCCGCGACTGCTGTGCAATGGGAGGTTTCCGGCTGACCGGCTTTGTGAGTAACAGCCCTGATGGTAACAGCTTGGTTTTCCCGAGACAGAGCGTGCAGCGCATCCACAATTAGACCTCACGGGCGACAAACTCTCCACCCCACGCCAGAGAGCACTTGGTGTTCAGTGGGACGTGTCCAGGGACACACTCTGAGCTTTCGAATCGACGTAAGGAAGAGCGCAGCAACCAGGAGGGGCATACTTTCAGCTATCAGCGCCGTTTATGATCCGCTCAGTTTCGGTGCTCCATTCATCTTGCCGGCTAAAATCCTTCTGCAAGATCTGTGCAGGCTGCAGCTAGGATGGGATGATCCGATTCCAGAGGCGCATCTGAAGAGGTGGAGCCAATGGTGTGAAGAACTGCAGGAACTTCGCGAGTTCAGCGTGCCACAGAGCGTGACTCCAAAGAGTGAGGTTCAGAGCTGTCAACTGCACATGTTCGCTGACGCCAGTGAGTCTGACTACGGTGCAGTGGGATGCGTCAGTGGTGGACTGCACAGGGACTATCACCACGTCACTGCTGATAAGTAAAGCCAGAGTGGCTCCGCTGAAGGTGTGCTCGATCCCTCAGTTGGAGTTGGCCTTTGCAACACTTGCAGTGCAAATGAGCACTCAGATACTCTCTGAGCTGGATTTGCCAATCGACGATGTATACTTCTGGACAGATAGCGTCTCGACGATTCGTTACATTCAGAATACGACTTCTCGTTTCCAGACTTCCGTGGCCAACAGGCTTTCAGTCATTCACGATGGCTCGACTCCTGATCAGTGGAGATATGTGCCGTCTGCGTTGAACCCTGCAGATGGCCTCTCTCGCGGACAGTCGGCGCAGGCATTTCTCCGCTCGCGATGTACCAGTGGTCCAGCATTTCTCAGAAATTCTATGATAGAGTGGCCCGATCAGACGCATGTTGTCCCGTCTATCGATGATGTGGAAGATTTGGAAGTGAAAAGAAGTGTGATTAGCACTGCAACTGCAGAGCACGATTGCACTACAGAGCTGTTGAACAGCACGTCTGACTTGCATGAGCTGAAGAAGCGTGTGGCCTGGATGCTTCGGCTGAAGCGGGTCCTGCGGCAGCGAGCAATTCGCAGGAAAAACGGTGCTGTCGAGAGAGACGGGTTAGTTTGCTCTTCTCAACTGACTGTGCAGGAGTTGAACGAAGCAGAAACGGCCATTGTAAAATACACCCAGGAGAAATCATTTTCTGACAAATTGACATCTAACCCAGTGAAGAAATCAAGCTCGATCTATCGTCTCAATCCGTGCCTGATCAACGGCACGCTTAGAGTCGGTGGCCGTCTCAGCAACGCTGAAATATCTGATGCGGCGAAACATCAGATGATTCTTCCGAAGAAGGGCCACATCACGGACCTCATCATTGGAGACCTGCATGAAAGGAAGGGTCACTCGGGACGAGAGCATGTGCTTGCAGCATTGCGCTGTAAGTATTGGATAGTAGACGGTAACGCCGCGGTACGCAGAGTCCTCTCAAAATGTGTTCGTTGCCGAAGAGTTCAAGGCCCAGTGGTGACGCAGCTGATGTCGGACTTGCCTGAAGATAGAACGATGACTCATGGTGGCGTTTTCAGTCGTGTGGGAACATATTATTTTGGATCATTCTATGTTAAGGTTGGAAGGAAGCAATTCAAGAGATTTTGTGTTCTGTTCACTTGCTTGTCGACACATGCCATGCACATCGAAGTTTGTGATAGTCTGGATACAAGTTCGTTCATCAATGCGCTGCGTCGTTTCCAAGCTCGAAGGGGACAGGTGAGGTTCATTCGATCTGACAATGGCACCAACTTTGTAGGTGCAGAACGAGAGCTGCGTGAGGAGCTCACAATGGCACCAATTTTGTAGGTGCAGAACGAGAGCTGCGTGAGGAGCTCAGTAAGCTTCTATCTGTCTGTCTGTCTGTCTGTCTGTCTATCTGACAATGGCACCAACTTTGTAGGTGCAGAACGAGAGCTGCGTGAGGAGCTCAGTAAGCTTCTATCTGTCTGTCTGTCTGTCTGTCTGTCTATCTGACAATGGCACCAACTTTGTAGGTGCAGAACGAGAGCTGCGTGAAGAGCTCAGTAAGCTTCTATCTGTCTGTCTGTCTGTCTGTCTGTCTATCTGACAATGGCACCAACTTTGTAGGTGCAGAACGAGAGCTGCGTGAGGAGCTCAGTAAGCTTCTATCTGTCTGTCTGTCTGTCTGTCTGTCTATCTGACAATGGCACCAACTTTGTAGGTGCAGAACGAGAGCTGCGTGAGGAGCTCAGTAAGCTTCTATCTGTCTGTCTGTCTGTCTGTCTGTCTATCTGACAATGGCACCAACTTTGTAGGTGCAGAACGAGAGCTTCGTGAGGAGCTCAGTAAGCTTCTATCTGTCTGTCTGTCTGTCTGTCTGTCTATCTGACAATGGCACCAACTTTGTAGGTGCAGAACGAGAGCTTCGTGAGGAGCTCAGTAAGCTTCTATCTGTCTGTCTGTCTGTCTGTCTGTCTATCTGACAATGGCACCAACTTTGTAGGTGCAGAACGAGAGCTGCGTGAGGAGCTCAGTAAGCTTCTATCTGTCTGTCTGTCTGTCTGTCTGTCTGTCTATCTGACAATGGCACCAACTTTGTAGGTGCAGAACGAGAGCTGCGTGAGGAGCTCAATAAGCTTCTATCTGTCTGTCTGTCTGTCTGTCTGTCTGTCTATCTGACAATGGCACCAACTTTGTAGGTGCAGAACGAGAGCTGCGTGAGGAGCTCAGTAAGCTTCTATCTGTCTGTCTGTCTGTCTGTCTGTCTGTCTATCTGACAATGGCACCAACTTTGTAGGTGTAGAACGAGAGCTGCGTGAGGAGCTCAGTAAGCTTCTATCTGTCTGTCTATCTGTCTGTCTGTCTATCTGACAATGGCACCAACTTTGTAGGTGCAGAACGAGAGCTGCGTGAGGAGCTCAGTAAGCTTCTATCTGTCTGTCTGTCTGTCTGTCTATCTGACAATGGCACCAACTTTGTAGGTGCAGAACGAGAGCTGCGTGAGGAGCTCAGTAAGCTTCTATCTGTCTGTCTGTCTGTCTGTCTGTCTATCTGACAATGGCACCAACTTTGTAGGTGCAGAACGAGAGCTGCGTGAGGAGCTCAGTAAGCTTCTATCTGTCTGTCTGTCTGTCTGTCTGTCTATCTGACAATGGCACCAACTTTGTAGGTGCAGAACGAGAGCTGCGTGAGGAGCTCAGTAAGCTTCTATCTGTCTGTCTGTCTGTCTGTCTGTCTATCTGACAATGGCACCAACTTTGTAGGTGCAGAACGAGAGCTGCGTGAGGAGCTCAGTAAGCTTCTATCTGTCTGTCTGTCTGTCTGTCTATCTGACAATGGCACCAACTTTGTAGGTGCAGAACGAGAGCTGCGTGAGGAGCTCAGTAAGCTTCTATCTGTCTGTCTGTCTGTCTGTCTGTCTATTTGACAATGGCACCAACTTTGTAGGTGCAGAACGAGAGCTGCGTGAGGAGCTCAGTAAGCTTCTATCTGTCTGTCTGTCTGTCTGTCTGTCTATCTGACAATGGCACCAACTTTGTAGGTGCAGAACGAGAGCTGCGTGAGGAGCTCAGTAAGCTTCTATCTGTCTGTCTGTCTGTCTGTCTGTCTATCTGACAATGGCACCAACTTTGTAGGTGCAGAACGAGAGCTGCGTGAGGAGCTCAGTAAGCTTCTATCTGTCTGTCTGTCTGTCTGTCTGTCTATCTGACAATGGCACCAACTTTGTAGGTGCAGAACGAGAGCTGCGTGAGGAGCTCAGTAAGCTTCTATCTGTCTGTCTGTCTGTCTGTCTATCTGACAATGGCACCAACTTTGTAGGTGCAGAACGAGAGCTGCGTGAGGAGCTCAGTAAGCTTCTATCTGTCTGTCTGTCTGTCTGTCTGTCTATCTGACAATGGCACCAACTTTGTAGGTGCAGAACGAGAGCTGCGTGAGGAGCTCAGTAAGCTTCTATCTGTCTGTCTGTCTGTCTGTCTGTCTATCTGACAATGGCACCAACTTTGTAGGTGCAGAACGAGAGCTGCGTGAGGAGCTCAGTAAGCTTCTATCTGTCTGTCTGTCTGTCTGTCTGTCTATCTGACAATGGCACCAACTTTGTAGGTGCAGAACGAGAGCTGCGTGAGGAGCTCAGTAAGCTTCGTGAGGAGCTCAGTAAGCTTCGTGAAAGCAAAGCGCAAGATTTTCTGTTGAAGGAACGGATTGATTCGGAGTTCACTCTGCCCGGTGCATCATCGCAAGGCGGTGTGTGGGAGCGACAAATCCGCAGCATCAGGAAAGTTTTGAACGCTCTTCTGAAAGAGCAGTCAATGACAGATGAATCACTCCGTACGTTCCTTTGTGAGGTCGAGGCAGTCCTCAACAGCAAACCGCTGACTACTGTTTCCAGCGATCCGTCTGACTTGCAGCCTCTGACTCCCAATGACCTGTTGCTGCTGCGTGGTGGACCTGTTCCAGACAGCATTTTCAGTGAGCGAGACAGCTTCGTGGGTCGACGATGGAGGCAGGTCCAGTACCTGACGGACGTATTCTGGAAAAGCTGGTTGAAAGAATATTTGCCGTTACTTCAGATTCGCCAGAAATGGAACGAAGTTGAAAGAAACATCGCTGTCAGTGATGTTCTACTGCTTGCCGACATGAACATGCCACGCCGTCGGTGGCCTCTGGGACAACGTGTGACTGAGGTTTTCCCAGACAGGAAAGGTTTGGTGCGCTCTGCTATGGTGAAAACGGCAGCTTCAGTCTTCAAGAGGCCGATCTCTAAGCTCGTTCTTGTGATGGAGACTGAGTAGTTCACTAAGGCAATGCTTAGTAGAAGCAGAAGTTCTGGTGTCAGTTCATGTCGCACATTCTCAATACTTCTCGCAGAAGATTAGTTTTCGTTGCCATTTCGGTGTGATATGTGATATCCGCAATGGTTTCGCAAAGCAGAGGCTGCTACGTTTTCAATCTTCAGATCAGGGCTCAGACTGAGCTAGTTGGGATACTGGGAACTCTGATTTGTCATATTCCAGAAGATTGGCTCGAATTTGAGCTATTCGATATAGGGCGCTGTGGTCGCGGCACTGCTGTTGAATTCATCTTTGAACCTGGAGGGTTCAAGGGTGGGGGTGTTGGCACCGCGCCGGCGATACCTTATTCCTAATTTATTTTGTTCTGATATCCTGCTCGTTTTGTTTGCTTTTTTGTTAGCTTTCATCCCTACCCTTTCATTTCATTTCTCCGTGCGCCTTTCTGGTCTAGTGCTATTGGTAGTCGGGTCACAAAACCGCTCGAGTTGGCTTATTCTGACAGCTGACCTTAGTTGTGACCCGGGTCAAGAGATGTCGCTAGCGTGACCCGAGTGAAGAGCGTACAAATAGTTCCGCTCGATATGTGGATGTGTCATGCATTTGTTTAGGTAAATGCCGAAAATGTACGCGATATAACTAATCTGTTTTACTGTTATAAAATAAAAATAAGTTCGCTTAATTTGTTAACAGACTGCCTACGCGGAGCGACATTGTTGCGATGCTCGCGGGCATAGGGAAGGCCGCGCCGCCCTTTGACGCTCGGCTGTGGAACGTGACTGTGTGGGCTGACTCGATGCAGCAATGGTGAGTGGATGGCCTGCAATTCGTTAATGGCTTTGCATTATAGTTACAGCTTTAATGAGAACCGATATATACCTATGGGTGCTTTAATATCTGGCTAATCTGTTTGCTATTGTATGACTAATGTATTTTGACGGTATGTTTCGCGATTTACATAAATGCCTGATGATAAAACTTAATCGTTTAATTAGTCTTGGCAAATGAAAAAGTCGCAAAAGTGATACGATAACTCTGTTTGTTTGTAGGTCTAATCGACTGACGGTTTAAGTGAGGCTGGTACGCTACGTGCCTCTGGGACGGTTTAAGTGAGGCTGGTTCGTTACGTGCCTCTGGACGCCAGAGCCGCAATAGGAAACCCATGAGGCATAACTTGTCGGTACGTTGTGCTATTCTATTACGGTGATTTAACGTTCTATTATAGCGTTGCGGATGAACGAAACATTGTGTCGCGGTGATCCTTGTAGAAGTCGATGAATTTGTCTGTGCTCGTTTATATCGATGCAATGTTAATGATGCTGCCAGCTTGTCCTGAGAGAGGTGCACGGAACTTTTGTTATGTCTCGCCCTTCCTATGTTCTGTTCTGATTTCGTATGTTCTGTGTATTCATGTACCGTTATGTTCCGCAGTAACGACCACCGGTGACCACCAGTCACCGGATCAGCAATTCTGTGACTGGCCAACTCGGATTGAATACACGTGGTCCGTTAAGGCTCCCTGCCTCTGATTGGGATGGCGCGGCTACACACACACACACACACACACACACACACATATATATATATATATATATATATATATATATATATATATATATATATATATATATATATAGATAGATAGATAGATAGATAGATAGATAGATAGATAGATAGATAGATAGATAGATAGATAGATAGATAGATAGATAGATAGATAGATAGATAGATAGATAGATAGATAGATAGATAGATAGATAGATAGATAGATAGATAGATAGATAGATAGATAGATAGATAGATAGATAGATAGATAGATAGATAGATAGATAGATAGATAGATAGATAGATAGATAGATAGATAGATAGATAGATAGATAGATAGATAGATAGATAGATAGACAGATAGATAGATAGATGGATGGATAGATAGATAGATAGATAGATAGATAGATAGATAGATAGATAGATAGATAGATAGATAGATAGATAGATAGATAGATAGATAGATAGATAGATAGATAGATAGATAGATAGATAGATAGATAGATAGATAGATAGATAGATAGATAGATAGATAGATAGATAGATAGATAGATAGATAGATAGATAGATAGATAGATAGATAGATAGATAGATAGATAGATAGATAGATAGATAGATAGATAGATAGATAGTCGAAGCCAAGTCCTGAGAATGGAAAATCTGACCTTTGATGACCTCTAGTGACCTCAATATTGCCCTGACCTAAAACAAGACAGATATACTTTCGATAGAGCTTATCTCGAGCTGTCTAACGCTGGTTTCTGCTTTTCGCTACGTTGCGTTTTTTTTAGGTCATGGGGGGGGGGAAATCCCCCCTCTCTCCAGGGAGTGTCATTTTCAGAGGCCCTCCACGGCGCGTGTTAACTCGCGCCCCGGTGGGCCTCTGAGACAACTTTATCCCGGTGTGGGGGAGGGGGTCAAAATGACCCCTACTAAATTGAAAACAAAGGAATGCTGAAAGATGTGGAAAAAAAGTTAGAAAGCTCTCGACAAGGACATTCAAAGATATTTCTGTTTGTTTTTGTTGAGGGGGCTCAGGTCAATATTGAGGCCACCAGAGGTTATCAAACGTCATATTTTCGAAGTATAGGACCTTGCTCCAGAAACCCCCAGATATCTCGGGAACTATGATAGCTATGAACAAACGGAAAGGCAATAGAAACTAAAAAGCTCTTGAAAAATGCAATCTACATTGGTGTCTTCAAATTTTAGCTCGGGTCAAGTGCTGGCGCTACCCGACACTGGTGCGGACATCTGTGTCGGAGGACTGGACTTCCTGGAAGAGCTGGGGGAGAATCTCCTTCCTGCCGAACAGCACCCACGCGCTGCCAACGGAGAGGTCATCACATCGGTGGGAATCCTACCCGTGTCGCTGACGCTCGACAGGTTTACGACCGCCGATGACATCCACATACTTCCGGACGTCAGCGGCCTTCTTCTCTCCTGGAAAGCCCCAAGACAGCTTCGGATCATCCCAGGAGGCTAACCGCGACAAATCAACGGACCACTGTCGGCAGATTCAATATCCTTCGCGTCGTCGCCGTCGTCGCGGACGACGGATGATCAATCGCCAGGCCTGTCCACGAGTACCCGAGGCAGCGGAGACGACGGACCGACGACGGTGACCGGGAGAGAGCGCCACCTGCCGGCGCCGCCGGGCCTGTCGACGAGTACCCGAGGCGGCGGAGACGACGGACCGACGACGGTGCTCGGGAGAGAGCGCCACCTGCCGGTGTCGCCGCCCCTGGCACCGCTACTGTGCGATGGCACTGCGACAGCGCCACCTAGCTTGACAGCGCCACCTAGATCAGCAGCGCCACTCAGGTCGACAGCGCCACCTGGCCCGCCTTCTGTGAACCTGCCAAACCAGCACACCGATGACCACGGCGTCACTTCCGTGGAATACTTCAAGATACATCTCAAAGAAGATGCAGTGCCGTTCTGCGCTATGAGTCCGCGACATGTGTCGTTATCACTCCACGAGCCCCTGAAAGAAGAGCTGCGGAAGCTGGAGTCCGAGGGAGTCATCATCCCCGTCAAGGAACCCACAGAGTGCACAGTGGGCGTAAAAGGGGATTTAGCCTCGCGAAACCTATTAACCCCTATAAATTTTTTACCTTACAACATGTATCAACCAGTGAAACATCATTAGAAAGTCAATTAATCAAGGAATACATTACGTTAAATATCGGACATGTTGCAGGGCTTTTGTAACGCGGAGATTGCTTGCAAGTTGCAATACAGAACATTAGGGTTACAATTTGGATCTCCTCGGATCTCCAGAATTACTGGACTGATTTTACCAATTCAAACGGCATTCGATGTCCCTTGAAAATGTGTGGGGGGAAACCTAATATTGTTGACCTCAGGGTCACCGATGACGTCACAGGTTACGTCAAAGACACAATGTTTGACCGTGTCATAAAGGTCTCGGTGGATGGAATTGTCGCGCAAAATTGCGATAACGCATTAGCAGTCAATAAATCGGTACGATTCGTGTGTCTGACACTTCTAAGTACCATTCTAAGCTTTTTATGACCTTGGGTCAGGTCAAGGTCATCCGAGGTCACGAGGTCAAACTGCCGATTACGGTTATTAGGCGTTGTAACACATGTTTATTGGTTCGTTTTTCGTCTCGAACCCGAAAAATGACCCTATAACATTGTTTATTCCATAGAAATAGCAGTAAAAAGCAAAAACGAAAATGCATTTTTTATACATGGTAATGCTGTGAGAGGTGGTCGATTTTTGTCTTTGAAAGGTCATAAGTAAAGTATTTTTGACGATATTGACTTAAAATTTGGTACACATATTCACTGGACACGTCTCGTTTACATATATTCCAGTGTTGGATAACTGATTTGTTTGGAAAATATTGCAAAAACTATATTTTTGGGTCTTTGGATTTCTCGAACTTTTGAATTTCAATAAAATCGAAAATCGAAGATTGCAGTTTCATAGCCAAGTCTATTCTCAGTCATTTGGTATATGATAATTGAATTTGTCTTAAAAAATGTACTTTTGACAGCGTATTTTACAAACCCTTATTTTTCAACAAAAAACGCAGAACATGACGTCACTCTGACGTCATTCCCGGTTGACCTATCATAAGCTAATCTTTTTCCTTCAACAAACATGTGTAAAATTAATGTGAGAGAGAGTATTGAAAGCTTGGTGACGATACCGGTGTTGGTTTAGGATATATCGCAAAATAACGGAGGGGGAGATAGCCCCCCCCCCCCCAATTAACTCGCGGGTTAATATGATTTTGCAACAATAATAATTTGAATAGCGTGCAATAATGAGGTTTTTGAGGTATCCAGAAAACATTTTCGGCAGCGTTCGAAACGTTTCACTTGTTTGCTGACTGGCCTTTGCTGACTTGTTTAATATGTGCTTTGTTTATATTTGTTTGCCATGTTGAGAGATCGTATATTTTCACACAAATTGTGCAAATTTGCCATCATAAATGTATTCCTGCTTTGAATTAGGGTTAGGCTTTTCCACATCAGGGAAATATGGTACCAGATGTGGTCAGAACTTGAAAGATAAGTATCTGTTGTAGAACTTGTGGCACGACTCTAATGGCTATCCCCAATAGATATCCCAACATTTTGCTCTTGGTGTATCTTCTGGGTGTATAAGACAAATACATGAAATTAGTACATATACAAGCACAACTACTAAATGCGCAATGCATTGTACCATATTGTGTATTGGTCTCCCGAGGGCCAGTCGTCTCAGATAAACGCATTAATATTATTCGAAACGTTCAAAAACGAAACCTAGGTATATTTGACAACTCGGTTCCGGCAAGCTTGGACAAAAGTCATTTTTTTGCCATGTCCTTAGATAATTGATGCTTCGGCGGACGTACATTTCACCCTATTTATTATTTACGCATGTATACTTTATGGAACTATTCCAAGTAGAGGTAGACCTTGTTCATGAACCTTACATTTATTTAATTCTTCACACATTTCACAGCACTATGACGAGATACAGCTAGTCACTATCACTGCTGCTGTGACGCTCTGCTATGATGCTGTGCCAGTCTATCCACCAACCAATGAGGACGCTTCTGAGTCCGCTGTAGTTTGGTGGTGGTTTTATATCATCGTTGAAATAAAAACCTTCAAATGCGAGCTTAGATCATATACCATGCGCTGGGTTCCTACACCCGGGCGCTCAAGTAAATACGGAAACTTCTTGCAAAATGTTACATAAAAGGCTAAGGCGCAAGTTTGCGCAACTTTTTCAAGCTTGACCCGTTATATAAGATCCCAGTGCACATCCTGTTGCTAGTTTTGATTCGCTACCTGATGATACTTTTTATATCGGCACTATCGAATTTAATTATATTATTTTTAAGTATCAACAGAGATAAGGCGATATATTTAATATTTATTTGGCTTATTGATTTGCTCAATCTTCTAGATCTAACTATCATATGCACGACAACATATCATTACATCACACTATAACACACTAGGTGCGGAAAATGCAAGCATATTGCCTCATCATCACATTTGCCAGAACGTTTAAATCGCCCGTGAACGATGAGTTTGTAAAGGTGATGTGAACTTTTGTGTTTAAAGTCCCATTCCTCTACGAACAAAACATCGAATGATCAAATCAATGTGATCTTGGTGATCAATGGACATTTTGCAGTCGATTTATATACATTTTGTTATCACAATCGGTAATATATTTTGTTGAGTTCCGCGAGGCTAGACCGGTCGGAACGCCCACTGTGGAGTGGTGCGCGCCGATCGTGGTGGAACCGAAGAAGGGAGGAGGCATCCGGGTCTGTGTCGACCTGTCGTGGCTCAACAAGTTCGTCCGCAGGGAGCAGTATCAGTCCCCGACACCGCTGGAGGAAGTTGCCTCCATCGCTGACTCCGACGCCCGATGGTTCACCGTGTTCGACGCGGCCAAGGGATACCATCAATGCCCCCTGCATGAGGACAGCGTGCTGAAGACGACCTTCATAACACCGTTCGGCCGCTATGCATTCCTCCGTGCACCCTACGGTGTCAGCTCCATCTCGGAACACTACAACAGGCGCATGGATGAGGCATTCGAGGGTCTCACCGGCTACAAGAAGGTCGTCGATGACGTCGTAATCTACAGTCGCACCAAGGAGGACCATATCCGCGACGTCCGCGCGTTCATGAAGCGCTGCGAAGAGAAGAGAATTTCCCTCAACTTCAAGAAGCTGCAGCTTGCGAAGCCGGAGGTAAAGTTCGCGGGATTCATCATATCCCGCGAGGGGTACCGGCCCGACCCACAGCTCACAGCGGCCATCTCGTCATTTCCAGCGCCGCGGACCATCTCCGACCTCAGGAGCTTCGTCGGTCTCGTCAACCAGGTCGCCCCCTTCGTCGACGACATGTCTGAGCTCCTCACGCCGCTCCGGCCGCTGCTCAGCTCGAAGAACGAGTTCATCTGGGAGTCGCAGCACGAGCGTGCGTTCGAAGTGACGAAGGCAACGCTGACCTCCGTCCCGACGATGGCCTACTTCATCCCCAGCCGCCCTACGTCGCTCTCAACGGACGCCAGGCGGCTGAATGGACTCGGCTTCGTCCTGCGCCAGCAGCAAGAGGACGGCACGTGGCGCGTGGTACAAGCAGGCTCGCGGTTCCTGACGCCAGCAGAGTCCCGCTACGCTACGATAGAGCTAGAGGCCACAGCTGTGACATGGGCTCTGAAGAAGTGTCGCCTGTTCCTCTCCGGACTACCCATCTTCCAGGTCGTCACTGACCACAAACCGCTGATTCCGATCCTCAACAGCAAAACCTTGGACGAAATCGAAAATCCCAGACTACAGCGTCTAAAAATGAAGATTGGAGAAGTCGGGTCGTTCGTCGCGACCTGGGTTCCAGGATCGCAGCACAAGGCGGCTGATGCACTCTCCAGAAGCCCGGCTCAGCAGGCCTCCCTGGACGACGAGTGCGGAGAAGACCCCATCTCTCAGACCCTGCAGAACATTGTGATCGCCGAGCTCCAGGCGAGTCACACCGACTTGCGTCTGGAGGAGGTGAAGGACGCGACTTCAGCCGATCCAGAGATGCAGCTGCTTATCGACGCCATCGCCATGGGCTTCCCGACGTCGAAGGCAGACGTCGCCGAGTCCGTGCGGAGGTTCTGGCCCGTACACGATCGGCTCACAGTGGACGACGGACTCGTCCTGTGTGGACGGCGTGTCGTGGTGCCAGCGTCCCTCCGCAGGTCGGTGCTGAAGTATCTGCATGCCGGCCACCTCGGCAAAGAGCGGACGAAGGCGCGCGCCCGCCAGGTGGTCTACTGGCCCGGACTCGACGCAGATATCGACACCGTCACCAGTCAGTGCAACCGGTGTCAACGCGAGCTGCCGTCACAGCCGAGAGAGACGATGTTGCACCGCGAGTATGCTGCACGCCCGTTCCAGATCCTAGACATGGATTTCGGGGACTACGCCGGAGGCAAGTACCTCATTGTTGTCGATGGGTACTCGGGGTGGAAGTTTATCGAGTGCACGGGCACCCATGCTAATACCAAGAGTGTCATTGACGTCATGCTCAAGATTTTTAGAGACGTTGGTGTGCCGACAATGGTCAGGACTGATGGGGCAACTCTGTTCACTTCCTATCAGTTCGGGAAGTTCGTGAAGGATTGGGGTATCGAGCATCAAACATCGTCACCCCATTACCCCAAATCTAACGGACTGGCTGAATCGGCAGTTAAGTCGGCTAAGAAGCTTCTGAGGCGGTGTTGGGACGCCCACAGGGGACTACTCGACGAGGAGGAGTGGACGAGATGAGTGCTTCAGCAGCGCAACACCCCGGGGATCAGCGGAAAGTCGCCCGCCGAAATCGTCTACGGCCGGCCGATGAGGGACGACCTGCCGATTCACCCCTCTCACTTCAACTTGCCACTCCAGCCGCCGCACCGGAGCGGTGACGAGGCCCGAGCCGAGTCTCGCCCGTGCTCACCGACGGAGTCCGATGATCGTCGTGAGGCGCGCCGCCGGGACGCCAAGGAGCGGTATGACCAGCATGCGCGTGACCTTCCTGAGTTTCCCGTGGGAACACGGGTCCGAGTGCAGGATGTGAGGACCAGACGGTGGGATAGGTGTGGCGTCGTTACCCATGTCGGTCCCTATCGGCGCTATCGTGTCAGCTTTGAAGACGGCGGGGAGGTGGAGCGCAACAAGTGCCACCTTCGCAGACGGCATGCCCTCTGCCCCGTGCCCCGGCTCGACCCGGACGCGACTCGAGCGGACGGGGGCGCACCTCGGCCATCGTCTCGACCGGCAGCGCCCGCGGGCAGCGGGGCGTGTCCCGAGGCGGTGATACTTCGTCGCTCGACTCTCGTACGCAAACCAGTGCGAAGGTTGATCGAGGAAGTGTAGATGTGGCCAGTGTATTTTGTTGTCAGAAGTGAAGTCTCTGTTCTTGGAGTTGGTGCATCCATATATTTGGCTTCTGGCAAGCCCGTGTTAACAGTAGTTAAATGTGAACATTTTGGGCGGAGGTGTGTATGGTAGATCTCAAAAGGGGAGATTACTGTTACTGCACCTCTACTGACCTGCCCTCGAGCGGTCGCCGGCTCGGTGCGGGGCCGGCGGGGCTGGCGGGTCAGTCGCGGTTGGGCTGTCTAGACAAGCGGTGTGTCTAATAATATACAAAGCTGGCCATATAATCGTATCTTCACAGCACGACCACAAACATTTTGGAGGTAAATAAATGACCCGGGATCAAGATTTTCACATAATATGGGTAATTAATGTTCAAATATCTGTGCCAAATTTAGTGGCAATGCGCGCCGCCATTTTTTCGTGATGTTCGAAAAACTGCAGAAGGGGGGCGTCAAAATGACCCCCTCCACCAGGGCGAGGGTTAAACAGCCTACATATGTGTGGTTTTCCATACTCAATTTCAGAGTAGTCACCGGACTTAGGATGAGCTGACGGGTGTTCGGCATCTAAGAATCCTCGACTGCGCATGCGCAGTAAGGCGGACTGAGCCTGGACAGAGGCTAACTGGCGCATGACGTCAGAGACTATGACGTCATAGCCCGTCATGCCCCTCATAATATCTAAGCCAGAAATTTTTGGATGTGCCCGATCGCAGAGTAAAATTTCGACAATATTGGCGCATGAGGCGTGAGAGATGCGTAATTCGACGGCAAAATAACAGGCCTAGCATAAGCAGATTAGCCAAATTAACTAACAACGAAATAAAAATGCTTAAAAAATATGTAAATATCACATTGAAATAAAATATGGTTATCTCAAAACAGCGGACCCGCAGTTGCTTAGCACCGCCTAGTGACCGCGGATGGTTTGTGTCATGGAAAGATTGGGCACTGAGAAGATTTAACGTTCGCTGAAAATGTTGATTTGAAGAAGAGAAGTGTAAATAATGTGAAACATGTATTGGGTGTGAATTTAACTGTTCCACTGTTCCATAACTTAACGTATATAACAGTGTAATTAAGTTTCTGTGTACTTGTCACTTCGAACAATCCGCGCAAAACTGGATCATGGAAACTCGTATCTAATGCACTCGTATGCATAGCAATCAACGCCGTATTGTAAGATTAGCAACTTCTCATAAAATTAACTCATAATAATCTCATCACTGTTATTATGATCATCTGTTATCACATCTACAAACTGAGTATTGCCTCTCCGACCACCCTCTATCACGGTATTAAAATACACAAATTATTTACAAATAAACCGTCTCCATCGTCACCTTATGATTTCACCGTGAAAAGTGACTGTGATTTATTTTAGGCAACTTCATTGGAATCGTCTGTACAATTGTTTAATTGCAGCCGTCCGAAAGAATATTCTTAGCTTGTATGATGGCATCGAAAGTGACATGACGTCACCAAAGAGGTGACTTCACTTAAGCTAAGAATATTATGCGATGTCCGAACAGCACTCCGGTTTTGTACCTTAGTAAGGACACCGCTTCCCTCGCGAGGATAGAAACGTAGGTAAAGAAACGTAAGAAACGTAAGAAACGTAACCACTAAAAATGCATGCACAATTAATGGGGGGGGGGGCGTCGTTAAATGGATGTTTCTACGAAATACCAGGGGTATGGGCGACCAAAGTGCAGAACAATTTTTGAACATTTAAAATGAATTGAAGAATCGATGTTTGAGCTAAAAGTAAATACATAGTAGCATTAGACAAAACACATTACATATTTATTAAGCGATTATCTTTATAGATCAAAGTGGAGCAGGGCGAGCCTTCAAGCAGGGACGTAGCCAAGGGGGGGGGGGAGCACGAGGGCCATGCCCTCTCCCCTTACACTAGATAAAACTAGATTCTCTGACGACCCGACCCTATACCCCCCCCCCCCCCGGTCAACAACATATGTCTGATAAGCGAAATTTGTGTCTACCACCGACGTGCCCCCCCCCCCCCCTGAGAAAAATCCTGGCTACGTGCCTGCCTTTAAGTACCAAAAATCGGCCAATTACTTGCTGAGTATCGTGAATTTCGGCATGGAATTATTAGGGACTTCAAATTGAAATATTTTCGAATAGGCATTTAGATGCCTACCTAATGTTAATAGACTTACATATAAGTGTATCTCCTCTTCCAATTGCAAGTGCCAACTCTATTTTTATGGGAAATGGTCATTATTTCTCTTTAACGTACTTCGTGATAAGTTCCGACTTTTAAATGAAGTATTATGTTCACACAATTATTTGTGTTTTTTCGAAGCCCGTTTACGGCAGTGTCAGGATTTCTGGCCGCAGCATAGGAGCCCTTTCGGACGCCTCGCTCCTGCGAACAAAATCCTCAGCATAGGAGCCCTTTCGGACGCCTCGCTCCTGCGAACAAAATCCTCAGCATAGGAGCCCTTTCGGACGCCTCGCTCCTGCGAACAAAAATTCCTCAGCATAGTAGCCCTTTCGGACGCCTCGCTCCTGCGAACAAAATCCTCAGCATAGGAGCCCTTTCGGACGCCTCGCTCCTGCGAACAAAATCCGCAGCATAGGAGCCCTTTCGAACGCCTCGCTCCTGCGAACAAAATCCTCAGCATATGAGCCCTTTCGGACGCCTCGCTCCTGCGAACAAAATCCTCAGCATAGGAGCCCTTTCGGACGCCTCGCTCCTGCGACAAAACCCTGCTTATACCACACCGGTTGACGATTTGTATTTTTTTTTGTAAAGAAGACAAATTTGAAAAAGGCCCGAACAGTTGAACTCAGTAAACGAACAACACCATAGCATGAAAATAATAATCGCAGGACAATGCTACGAAACCATTCTGGATTAACAATCTGCGTTTTACAACATTCCATGTGGAATGACGAATGTCGCACCGTTTTAAAATGTCTGCCCGCCATTAGACCGGAATGGCTCGAGATAATACGCTGTTTACCAATGGCTGTTTACCAATGGCTCGAGATGATAGACCGGAATGGCTCGAGATGATACGCTGTTTACCAATGGGTGTTTACCAATGGCTCGAGATGATAGACCGGAATGGCTCAAGATGATACGCTGTTTACCAATGGGTGTTTACCAATGGCTCGAGATGATAGACCGGAATGGCTCGAGATGATACGCTGTTTACCAATGGCTGTTTACTAATGGCTCGAAATGATAGACCGGAATGGCTCGAGATGATACGCTGTTTACCAATGGCTGTTTACCAATGGCTCGAAATGATAGACCGGAATGGCTCGAGATGATACGCTGTTTACCAATGGCTGTTTACCAATGGCTCGAAATGATAGACCGGAATGGCTCGAGATGATACGCTGTTTACCAATGGCTGTTTACCAATGGCTCGAAATGATAGACCGGAATGGCTCGAGATGATACGCTGTTTACCAATGGCTGTTTACCAATGGCTCGAAATGATAGACCGGAATGGCTCGAGATGATACGCTGTTTACCAATGGCTGTTTACCAATGGCTCGAAATGATAGACCGGAATGGCTCGAGATGATACGCTGTTTACCAATGACTGTTTACCAATGGCTCGAAATGATAGACCGGAATGGCTCGAGATGATACGCTGTTTACCAATGGCTGTTTACCAATGTCTCGAGATGATAGACCGGAATGGCTCGAGATGATACGCTGTTTACCAATGGCTGTTTACCAATGGCTCGAGATGATAGACCGAATGGCTCGAGATGATACGCTGTTTACCAATGGGTGTTTACCAATGGCTCGAGATGATAGACCGGAATGGCTCAAGATGATACGCTGTTTACCAATGGGTGTTTACCAATGGCTCGAGATGATAGACCGGAATGGCTCGAGATGATACGCTGTTTACCAATGGCTGTTTACTAATGGCTCGAAATGATAGACCGGAATGGCTCGAGATGATACGCTGTTTACCAATGGCTGTTTACCAATGGCTCGAAATGATAGACCGGAATGGCTCGAGATGATACGCTGTTTACCAATGGCTGTTTACCAATGGCTCGAAATGATAGACCGGAATGGCTCGAGATGATACGCTGTTTACCAATGGCTGTTTACCAATGGCTCGAAATGATAGACCGGAATGGCTCGAGATGATACGCTGTTTACCAATGGCTGTTTACCAATGGCTGTTTACCAATGGTTCGAAATGATAGACTGGAATGGCTCGAGATGATACGCTGTTTACCAATGGGTGTTTACTAATGGCTCGAGATGATAGACCGGAATGGCTCGAGATGATACGCTGTTTACCAATGGGTGTTTACCAATGGCTCGAGATGATAGACCGGAATGGCTCGAGATGATACGCTGTTTACCAATGGCTGTTTACCAATGGCTCGAGATGATAGTCCGGAATGGCTCGAGATGATACGCTGTTTACCAATGGGTGTTTACCAATGGCTCGAGATGATAGACCGGAATGGCTCGAGATGATACGCTTTTTACCGAAAGACCTGGAAATCTGTTTAGTCTGTGTGTCTGACCAGCAATTGGCGTGTCAGATAACCCTGCCAGTTGCGGCGCGATAAGCTCACGTTGTCATCACTGTAGGGGGTAATATGTGCCGGAGCTGGCCCGTGCCGCTGGCTGTGGAGGAGAGAAAGGGGGAGCAGTCCGTCTGGGCAGTCGTGGGCTAGTGGCCGGTGTCTGTGGCCAGCTCTAACCATCTGTCAGTCCGTCAATCTGTCACCACAGCGCCGTGACCATCTGTCAATCAGTCAACAGCGTCACGTCAGCGGAGCGGAGCAAGAGTGACAGCCAGTCTCGGCGCGTCCCCTCGCGTGGAACATTAGCGACACACCGTGCCACACGGCGTCCCCCCCCCCTCCCCCCCCACACACATTGTCCCCTCGGGCGCTGATGGCCCTATTGACACCGTATTGTATGAAAAGGCCCGTCCGGTTACTGCTACTGGAGTGACGCGGGCATTGTATTTGGACTTCAGCCTAGCCGCGATCGAAATATTTGCAGTGATGGCGAGTACCTGTTTGTGCTATGAATGTGAAGCAGACGCAAATAGGCGGCACTTGTTACGATAGACGTTATTATTTCCGTGAATATAGTGCAAAAATACACTTTGATAATATTCAGAACAAACATATTTGAGAAGTTACATGAATTAAAAAGTATGCCCGCTACTGCTATGTACTTATCTGCAATTATTTCAGCGATGGGCTGTATCAAGCATCACACATGAGAAATATAACAGTACAATTTAGATCAAAATTACTCCCTGAATTCTCCCAGCCTGCCCAATGGCGCCAGCTGGGCCAGCATCCCCAGTAAGCAGCGTATAAGCAGGAGGCACGTGCCGCTCAGTTATTGGCGCGCATACTCAGATGGCTCGAAAACTGGCGCCACGGCACGGCGCGCCTGATTTGGCGGGACGGCATGGCGCCGCGCGCTCTGATATCTTATCCGGCGCGCGCGATACACAAGGCCCCGAGACAAATATGGCGCAGCGGCAGCGGTCAATATCGCAGAGGCGGCGTGGGGAGGAGCGAGGTCGCCTGAGCTGTGACCATCACCAGACCAGGATTGATGACCGATATTCCGGGGAGCCGGCGTGGAAAGATCAGACTTGCTACTGGCCAGCGGCTGTTGCAGATTGCGGTATCAGCCAATATTTCTGTACAGTGTATTAGAGTTGCTGCTCAGACAGTCTTTACAGGACAGAATGTCCGGTCGGGTTCATTGAAGCCTGATATTCGAGGCTGTTGCACGCCTCAGACACCGTATGAGTCAACCACAATGTGTGTGCGGACATTTTGGTCCTTGGTGTGCACTGTGCATCAATACTTGTATCAAATCTAGTGGAACATTGCGAAGTGAATATTGTCGGAATTATTTTAATACAACCATTTTTGGAAAGACAATTATCTGCTTAAGTTTAAAATACCGGGCATTCAGGTTTTTATGTGTAAATTTGATTAATTAATTTACATTGTATTTAGCCACAGTCCACTGATGCAATGTATGGTTGGGGGTTTGTAGTTAAAAAGTAGTTTCGGACGTGATTTTTACCTGAATTATTTCAGCAGTCATTTTCGGAAAGCTAATAATTTTATTGCATTTAATGCGTCGGGCATCTTGGATTTTCCATGTCGATTTTGCATGGTTCAATATAATTTACCCTAATGAACGATATTCTTAGCGGTCATTCAGCAAGGGAAACTGTGTTTCCGAAGTGAGTGTAGCATGTTTCCCTCCGATATTGCTGACCAGATGGCAGTAGGATAATATAAAATACATATTCTAAAATAACGCATCAGGTATCTTTAAAAAGTTCCCTACTTTTTGTAGAAGATGCGTTGTTTTCCCAACCGTCATGATGGCGGCTACTTTTAATACAAATTTATGTCACGAGAGGCGCCACTAGTAGTACGTCCGCGCCTAACCCGTAACGTCGCAGTGGGGTGACGCTTCCACACACGCCAGCTGAATCCCAAAATGGACAGTGGACGGGCCATATGGCCGATGAACATTGCAAATTGATGGTCCTATCAGGGCAGCGAAAGGGTTAGCATTAGATAACGGAGCGAAGCGAATATATCGAGACCATATGCCAGACTCACAGCTTTATCAACATGCGCCATATGCCGTGTAGTGCTGGCGAAATGACAACACATAATTCACGTTGCGTATCAGAAATAAAAAAAAACAGGTACTGTTGCCGGCAAATATATCGCTGCCCCCTGGCTTCAATGTAAGAAGCGGTGGGCTGCCGCCTAAGCCGGTATACTGTGCAGTGCCGCCTAGCACATTCTGGCCATGTAGGCTGTGCCGCATCACATCTCGAGTCGCCTGGCTCGAGCGGGCTAACCACCACCGCGACACGCCGCGTTATGTTTATTTAGCGTAGGTTATTTACAGGGTTTGCTGTTTGTATAAGTGTTCATGAACAGTTCATGAACAATGTTTGTTTGTTTGTTTATTTGATTGTTTACAAATTTAATTATCAAGGTCCATCTGTTCACGACAAAATGGCTGCTCATGAACAGTTCATGAACGTTCATGAACTGTTCATGAACAAATATACATTACTTAGTTTTTTAGTATTGAGTTCACATTTCGCTGTCCCATCTTCAATTATTTGGAGCATGCTCACTATTTTGGTATGAAATTACTAAATTAGTACTATTAATGTGGTTTCGGGCTCATAAAAATAGCAGCCAATCGTATTGCTTACTATGGTACTATGGTATGGACTATGGTACCTTTAGTTCTTGTCAATTCCACCAGGTGTCAAGTAAAATATTGTAAAAAGGGCATCCGATAGCTTTGGTTTGAATACTACTTTTATTTTTCATTTAGTTGTCATAAGAAGAAGAGAAAACATCTAAAAATAGTTCACTATTATTAAAATGTACATTATTTCAAATATTACCACTAGGTGTGAGCGTCGTACGAAATCCAGTGTGCGCCATATTTAGTTTGTTTACGTGTACCCGCGGCGAAACCCCACGATGCTCGGTGATCGGTGATATCGTGGTGTTTGTTCGTGGATGGGGTAAGTGAGCGTGTCAAACTTAAAGGAAATGTTCACCTTGAAATTTTTTTTACCCAACGCGATTTGATTATATTTGTTAATACAAATTATTTTTATATTGTCAAAAATGGCCTTATATCGGGCCAATTCAGGACAGAAGGCCATACATTTGTATTGTTTATCAAAACTATATGCATACTCTCTGAGTCAGAGTCCTGACGTCACGCGAATGTAAAAAATGGTTCAGCCAATCAGATTCGAAAGTAGTCGCGTAAAGATAGACTCGCATTGGAGATGTGCCAACCGGCGGCCGGCGATTCGCTTGCTAGCACCAGCTGCAAGCTGATTGGCTGATGGTATAGCCTCTGCCCGGGCTAGAACCAGTACAACATTATTTCGCCAGCACCGCATTCGCCAAAAACTCAAATACATTCGGCTGGAGAGTCTTTTCAGTCAAGAAAACTTGCAGATATGGGTTTCCCAACACGGGCTACAAAACTGCTATCTCAGTTAAAACTAATGTTGAAGGTGAACTATTTCCTTTAAATTGGTTGATGGATGCCGTATTGTGATAGACTAAGCGAGAAAGCAAAACATCAAAACAATTGTCAGACCATGTGTAGTGGTAGGTACGTGTTTAGTGTTGCGGCTGTCTCCAGCCCGTTCCTGGTAGGGGCCCGGTCAGTTTATGCCAGCCAGTGAACCGGAGCAGGTTGAACCTTGAATGGAAGACCTATCATACTTCAACTTAGGGAGACATAAGTCAGTAAAAATATATAGATATTGCTTTGATATTCGGTTCGGGCAATCGTTCATAACTTGGTCCTTCAATATATCATCCGGTTTTTGCTATTTGCAAATTTTGATTTTGTGATGAAAAAACATATTTTTTTCAGGAAAAAATTCACATAAAGCCAAATTTTCAACATATGCAAAAACCGTTAAACATATTGGAGAACCAAGTATGGACGATGCCCAAACCCAATTTCAAAGCAATATTTTTGACTGACTTTGTATCCTTAAGTATGATAGGTTCTATGTTCTACCGGCTACCATAAGCCTGTCACCAGCAGTTTGAGAGGGGGGGGGGTAACTACATGGTATTACCGGAGCAGGTGTTGGATAGTCATATTTTCACGAACATGGGAATTTTCCAAAGTTGGATAAGAGTTCAGCGGGATGTTTGGCCGATTCTTGTACTGGAAATCATAAAAGGTAAATAGGTTTGAAACCTCCTGTGGCCCGCAGTTCTCTTTTCCATGCATATTTTGAAACACAATTTTAGAAATCCGTATATATCGGGGTTGGAAAAAAACGGCTTAAGTTAAGTTTATGCCAGCCAGTGAATTTTATTCATTTAAGCTGGTTTAAACCGGCTTAAATTAATAATAGCAGACTTAAATTTACCATCAATTTAAGGCTCACACTAAAAGCTGGAGTTTTCGTAGCAGCTGGCCGCCAGGGACCGCTTGTGAGCCAGGGTGTTATGACGTCGCAAGCAAATGGTACCAGTTAACGCTAAATTTTGAAATGAAAGCGCATGCATGCGCTTTCATGCTGTCTTTCATGAAAGACAGCATTATCTTGCATAAAGTGAACCGCCCGCCACGTCATAACACCCTGGCTCACTTGCGGGCAACTACTGCAAAAACTCCAGCTTTTAGTGTGATCCAATTTAAGACTCACTGAGGTCAGAATATGTTGCTAAATACATGTAATTAATGTATGCATTTAATGT
>JAXIVJ010008898.1:0-47500 GCA_036785665.1 Chirona hameri | reverse complement strand
AAAATAAAAACAGACAAAACAAACGTTTTATGCTCTTACAACTGTTTGCTCTGAACTATTTATTCGCATTTGTAGTACATACTGGATATCTAGATGTCTCATATACCACACAACAAATTTGGTATCTTCAACTCTTGCTGGACCAGTACCAGTTATCAATTATCCTAAAGTGAAGCAATGTTTTGTGAGTCTTACGGTATGAGTGATAGGATGAGGTTGCTTGATCAGTCTGTAGCAGTCTTGTCAAGGCCTGCCTGTACATGGTTTCCTTCTTATTATAATCATGTGAAGCATACTAATAATGTACTCAAGAATCAGCTATACCTTTGTATCCTTCCTTGTCATACCTGGTTCTTTCACCAAAATGGCCCTTACACAGTTTACATTAAATGTGTACCCATCACAGCTGAGCGTATACAATACATGCAGTAAAGCACCATAGCTTTGGTGTGTTGATATCATCAATAATGAGATAGCATGAAATGTCTGCTAGAAGGGAGCCCTAACCCAACCAACAACAACAACTGCTAGAAAGCTGTGACAAAATATTGAATCCTTACATGTATCCTTACATGGATGTAACATAGGTACATGCATAGCGTAGGAGGCCAGGGGGCAGCCCTGGCTGTGGGGGCAGCCCTGGCTGTGAATCAAAATTGTTGGGAAGGGGGGCCCCCCCCAACATTTTTGATTTTAACATTACGCCTATGGGCGTTGCATTGAAAGAATCGACTTCAGAATGCCTCCTGCCCCCCAACTTGAACATAGTTTCCTACGCCCCTGGGTACATGTTAGTGTGGATGTTTTTTAATCTTATTCTTGCCTGCAAATTTTGCACTTTACATTTTGGTAATTTGTCCAACTGATTATCAATGTTTCCTGATATATGATATTCCTGATATTTCTGACTACCTTACATATCCATTTTAGGTACAACCAAAAGCTGCAATGAAGAGAAGCAGGGGAGCGAAGCGCCCACAAGTGAAGCATCCTAGCATTGGGAAATTTGGGTGGAAAATGACACCCTATGGATACTATTTTTCCACTCTTTTTCCTGAGTTTTACTGTGAATTTCCACTCCTTATTTTACAATGCATTAAATAATTGGAACTGATGCTGATTTATGGATGTAATTATAGGGACAGCTTGTGGATGGAAAGACTGGTAAGCATTGGCATAGATAATAACTAATTTTGGTGAGCAGGTAATTGGGTGATAAAGCCTGGTACATATGCTATTTGGTTTAATTTTCCACTCTTTATACTTATTTTTAGTCAGAATTTTCCACTCTGCACCCCAGCTCCAAAGGCAATTCTAGGAGCCTGAGTGAGTGAGTATGTAGCATATTTATTTGTTGCTCTTTATCTCTTCTTGTAGTTAGAAACTTTAGTTACTCATCTATTATGTTTCATTATGATTTATATTGTCAAAGATTTACTTTTTCGCTTTCATCAACGAGCTTAGCATGTCAGCTCGTAATTGTTACTATGACTGATGTGTGCAATGTTTTTGTTTTGATTTTCTGCCAGCATTTGTTGTTCATGATCACACAGTGATTTGAGCCTAGCCCAGGATGCAGGAGCTTGAGCAGTCTCATTATATGTGCTCATGGGACAAGATGTGTTGCTATCACAATTGGACAAAGTATGTGAAGTTTGCAATGCTGCCACACAAATGGAAAAACACATGCAACATGTTATTCAATGGAATGTATGTGTTTCTTCATTTGCAAGCAAGAATGGTCTTCAATCCAGTAAAACGTTGTCATGCATGGTGTCATATGCACTATCAATACTTCCATATAATATTTTGCCCTTTAGTTCAAGCTTTATTGGTTTAGTAATATATACAATTCTGTAAGATGTATTTTTTAATGAATAAATGGACAACCACTCAGCAATCCTATAGACTGCCATTTGAACATTGTATCAACATGCTTGTCTGCAGCCCTTCACGGGAAGATGGAATAAGTAGTTATGCATGTTTTATGTTTGTGTCATCAGGACCTTGTGTCACAGCTAGAGGCCACGCAGCGCACTCCACAGTCCTCATGGACATTTTGGTGCGGTACCCGGCCCTCGCGTGGGAGGTGGAGCCCAGCTTGGCCGGTACACCCGCATGCACGGATCCCCCACCTCCACCTCCAATCATGGCCATCCGACACAAGTGGCTCGACCCCAGGGGCCAGTACCGGGGGTTCGGAGAACTTCAAGGGCGGCGTGCTGTAGGGTGTCCTAGTCTGGCATTAGCATTGATTTAACATTTAACATAGATATATAGATAGGGGCACCCAGTCAGTTGTGAGCTGAACCCCGGACGGATGTAACACCGTGTCAAGTGTAGCTGACTTAGACGGTAATGTATCAGACATGACATTGTATTCGCAATCAATGAGCCATTAAATGAAAGTTCATAAAAACAGACGTTTCGACAAACAGAGCGTCTTCGTCAGTGCTAATTATAAACTTTTAAATTATAAAGATATTTTAAGGTCAAGCAATCACAATCGGCACCAGGTTTGCATGAAGCAGATTGTGATTGCTTGACTTAAATATCTTCAGAATTTAAATATTTATAAATATTTGTCGAAACGTCTGTTTTTTTCGGAACTCGCATTGCATTCTCATTGATTGCAAATACAACTTAGACGTTAATGTGATGCTTGATGACAGCGCAGACGAATCAGTGTAGGTTTCCTGTGGCGGTAGGCAGTCGAGCCTGCCCCCCTCCCTCCCTCCCCCCCCCCCCCCCCCGCTACTCGCCGTGGAGTTTGCGTAATTTGGTTGTGTTCATGTGCTGTGTGCCTGGCCAGGCACGTAGCCAAGGGGAGGGCGGCGGGGGCGGCCGCCCCCCCCCCCCCCCCCCCCCCCTGGAGGCCCCTTTTCGGCGCGCGCAGCGCGCCGAAAAGGGCCGACGAGACCGCGCGAAGCGCGGTATCATAGGCTCTTTACTACACGAAGCGTGGTCTTTAGAGGGTTTAGAGGACTTCAGAGACCCTTTAGGGCCACCAGGGCCCTCTCTGAAAGACCAGAGGGCCCCTTGGACGTTCAAGAGAGCCCTGTGCATGTCAGAGGGGCCCCTGGCCAGACCGAAAGGGCCACTGAGCGGGTCAGAGGCCCCCTGAGCACGTCGAATGGGCCCCCTGAACACGTCGAATGGGCCCATAGTCAGCACAGAGGGGCCCCTTGGCAGGTTGAGAGGCCCCTGAGCATGTCGACAGGGCGACAAAGCGGCCAGCGCAGTCCTTTGCCAGGTCATATGGGCCCCTAAGCAGGTTGGAGGGCTCCTGGACAGACCAGAGGGCCCCTGTGCAGTTCAGAGGGGCCCTGACCAGACCGAAAGGGCCCCTAGGTGGGTCAGAAGGGCCCCTGAACATGCCGAATGAGCCCCTAGCCAGCACGGAGGGGCCCCAGGGCAGGTCGGAGGGCCCTCGGAGCATGTCGCAAGGCGACAAAGCAGCCATCGCAGTCTCTTGCTAGGTCGGAAGGGCCCCTTAGATGGTTAAAGGGCCCCTTGAGAGACCAGAGGGCCCCTGTAAAGTTAAAAGGGCCCCTGCGCAGATCGGAGGGGCCCATGCCCAGACCGAAAGGACCCCTGGGCTGGTAAGAAGAGCCCCTGAACATGCCGAAGTGGCCCCTGGCCAGCACGGAGGGGCTCCAGGGCAGGTCGGAGGGCCCATTGAGCATGTCGGCAGGGCAACAAAGCAGCCGGCGCAGGCCGACCAGAAGAGTCGCTGGGCTGATCGGAAGGGCTCCTGGGCAAGTCAGAGGGGCCCCTGGCTAGATCGAAAGGGTCCCTGGGCCGGTCGGAAGGCCCCTTGAACATGCCGGATGAGTTCCTAGCCAGACTGGAGGGGCCTCTGGGAGGTCGGAGGGGCCCCTGAGCAGGGGCGGGGGATTGCGGGGCAAGGTATCCAAAATTTCCCACAGTCGAAAATCCTGGGGGGCAAAGGGTAGTTTTGCCCCCCCCCCCCCAGATTTTAGCTTGCTCAATCTGGGGGCAACATGACCCTTCCCCTCCCCAGGATTTTCATTTGAGAGGGGGATTTCTGGTACCCTGCGCCCCGCAATCCGCCGCCCCTGCCCCTGAGCATGTCGGCAGGGCGACAAAGCAGCCAGTGCAGTCGCTGGCCAGGTCGGAAGGACCTCTGAACAGGCCAAATGGGCCCCTTGACACACAAGAGGGGCTTCTTGGAAGGTCTGAGGAGTCTCTGGTGAGACCGGAAGGGTCAAAGGACGTAGAGATCCCAGATGAAGATTAAATACAAAGAGGACTTACTCCACAATACAAATATTAAAAGCGGAGCTTTCGGGTATATTGTAACACCCTTCGTCAGGGTGCTACAATATACCCGAAAGATCCGATTTTATTTTTTCCTGTATAGTAAGCCCTCTTTGTATTATATATATATCACCCACTCCACATCATGTCTTTTCGCTTCGCGGATCCCAGATGAGTCCCTGAACAGGTCGGAAGGGCGTAGAAAAGGTCAGAGGGGCCCCTAGACGATCTGAAGGGACCTTGGGCCTATCAACAGTAAGAATACAGTTGTACAGGGAATAAAACTCAAAATTTTCGCGCCGCTCCGCGGCGCAATTTAACTACAAATTCAATTATATGCGGGTTAGGAAAAAAATCGGTCAGTTTTTCGGCGCATTTATGTGTTATGTTGCTACTTTCCTATATTATTGGGCAAAATAGTTCACTTTAGCACTTTTCCCCGCACTTTTAAACGCACAATATAGCAATTTTAGAGGTCCGCACCATACGCAATGCGAAGGGCATAATACTCAAAATTTTCGCGCCATTGCAAGTTGGTATAGCTGATTCCAAATTCGTGTCGCTGGTTCCAAGGTTGATTTTGCAGTTTGCTAACTCCAGCTCCTAAACGTTGAGATGGCCCATGCCATACCTGCCATACTGCATTTTTCAGCCTTGTAACGTGCCTTTTCATTAGTTTTTTTTTTGGGGGGGGGGGGCCTTTCAACGCTTGGGAAGGGGCCCTTTCAACGCTCGGGAAGGGGCTCTTTCGAGGCGCCGCCCCCCCCCCCCCCCTCCTGGACGAAATCCTGGCTACGTGCCTGTGCCTGGCCTAGTTGAAGTTTTTGTTTTGAGACGACATGTAAGTAAGGAAGTTAGGAATTCATCTTTGTGTGTGACTGTGTGTCAGCAGTTTAAGTTTCGTTCGAGAGTAGTCAACCGCTCTTCTTCTTGTGTGGAGGATGTTACGGGCGGCACGTCGCTGGCGCCGTGCCAGCGATGCATTTGATGCTGTGGCCATACTGGTTATTGATTTACCGTATTTGGAAGGTTTCAATCACGACTCATTTTGGAATATAAATGATTCAGTCACCGTTTGATTCATGGATAAACATTTTGAGAAATTATTCTTTCCGATTCAAAGAATAAAAACATTTTTTGATCAAATCATGTTTGACTCACCATTGAAATAGCATTGCACAACCTTTTTGATTTAAACAGCCTTGTTTCTATGCGAGTTTTGATTCAATCACGATTCATGAATAAAACAATCCGGTGGTGAATCGATTCTTCTTTGATTCAGGGATTTTTATTGAACGATTATAATCGATGCAATCAGAGTCGAATCAATAACCAGTTTGGCTGTGGCGACAGCGGATCGTGGACCTGTCTCGCGGAGCAACTCTTATGTAGATTTAGTTGATGTATAGCCCGGTGGCGGCGCTGTGTGCGTTCGCTCTTGACTGCGCAGTCTGTGCGACTAGGAGCGCAAGCAACTTTGTTGGCATTTAATACCTTTTGTACGGATATACTGTGAATGTAACGTTCATACCTCCGCACAGAGTATTCCCTGTGGTGAACCAGGAACAAGAAGATCTAACACTCAGCGGTAGGATGTACAGTGCAATATACTATGTGATTGAATGCAATATCTGAATATATAAATTCGTTCTCGTGCCACGTCCAAGTTCCGTGCGACCCGTCTTTCAGGTGCACAACGCCGTAAGGTGTTGGACAGTGCCGGCGTCGCGAAAAGCTAACGCATGTTGTACACATGGTTATTGTATAGGTAAATTGAAACGCTCTTCCCTCTTCATGTGCGTACTGTAAACACATTGCAAGCCACCAAGTTCTATGGTCAAATGATGTACTGGATGAGTATTATATTATATACATTGTACACTGTACAGGTGTCATAGCCGGTGCTTCAACCCAGCAACACTGGCACCACGAAGCAATGCTGATCACCACCAGGGACGTAGACAAGGGGGTGGCTACCGGGGCCCTGAAAATATATTTACACTAGATAAAATGAGATTCTCTGACGACCACTGGGGGGGGGGGGGGGGCGAGGGCCACCCCAAAAGTATATAAATCTACACCTATGGAAGATATGTATGTGTTATACATATAAATATCAAACATTGGTTTGATCCATGCCCATGGGCATGGATCAAACCAAGGCTGCAGCCTTACAAAATATTGTCTGTACTAATATAAAACATGATGGCTGTGTTAGAGTCCTTCACAGTAGATGTATCAATGTTTTAAAATACAAAATTTGTTGTAACAATATAAATATTTAAGCCAAAATAATGCATGATGGTTATATAGTTTCTCCACAAGGCTGCACTTCATCCCCTCCCTGGCTGTACACTTCAGTCAGGTTCTAACAGTGGACTTTCATGTTATCATAGTGTAGACAATATTGACACTCTGAAACACTCCAAAGTATTGGCAGGAAAAGTAAGCTATTTTAATGTGACCGAAGATTTGATTTTCACCATGCACAGTGTGAACAGTACAGTATTTTGACACAACCAAACAATGAAACCTTACCTTCAGATTTGGATGAAATGTAGGAATATGGGAAAAGTATGAGGTTAGGACCATAGACGTACACAAGGGGGGGGGGGGGGGGGCAAACAGGGCAATTCCCCCCTGACGGTCCAACTAGAGGCCATCTTCTCAAACTCCGCAAGTCCTCGGCGACCACAAGGGTCAGACAATTCGCCTTTGCCACACGTATTGTGAATGATTGGAATGGCCTCCCATCCAAAGTGGTCTGCGCTCATTCGCTGAATGCCTTCCAAGGCTAGATTGGACGCCCATTGGGTTCACGTCAGGTTCAGCATACCTGACACTGACTGAGACATGCCAGGAATCATGAACTCGATGAGAGCGGGTACTACAGGCCTTGAGGACTAAACATCCTGATTACTGTAAGGTAAAGTAAGGTAAGGTAAGGTAAGGTCTGTACTCTGTACGTGCCCCTTTGATCAATATTTTTTTTTAATGGTGAAAATATGCCTTTTTTTAAATATAGCTGGCCAAAACCTGAGTTTTTTTTTGGTGAGGGTACTTTATGCCCCCCCCCTAAGCAAAAATTGTCCCTCCTAGAGTGAATCCTGGGTACGCCACTGGTTATGACGAGCCCAGTTGAACAGCAGTTAACTTGCATTGTTGATGCATCTTGTTTTACAAGAAATTTACCATTTCCCCATTAAACAAACAACCCGGCAAAGCTGACATAGGGCCTGTTCCCGTGGCGCCTCTAACCTCCTCCAAGTTGCTCCAACTTGCAACTGTCTGTGCAATAGGATAGAACAGTTGCCAGTGGCGTACACAGGATTCACTCCAGGAGGAGGCAATTTTTGCTTAGGGGGCATAGAGTACCACAACCCAAAAAACTCACCATATTTGATTTTTTGAGGGGCATATTTTCAACAATTTTTTGGTAGTATTCCGGTTTTACACACCTTTTTATAGGAAAACCAAATATTTTATGCTAATTCTACACGTCTGATTTCATTAGAACTGCACTCAAAACAGAGACATTATCAGTACTTACCTAACAATAATATTTTGTATCACCCATCAATCCCCTCAACCAACTGCAATGACTCCGCCATTACAACTGAAATGTTAATTCAATTTACCTATATAAAGGTGTGCAAAAGCGGAATATCGCCCACACAAATTAATTAATTTTGTTTACGAAAGGGGCACATACAGACCTTCGGGGGGGGGGGGGGGCATTGGTCCATTTGCCCCCTCCCACCCTTGTGTACGCCTGGGACAGTTGAAAGTTGGAGCAACTTTGAGGAGGTTAGAGGCGTCACAGGAACAGACCCACAGTTGGACGTGTTTCATCATAAGGCTTCATTAGGCAAGATGCAATTTTACACAATGAATCAAAAGGTGCTGATCAAGTATTTTATGACAAAACATGTCCACCTGTTAGCTTTCTGTGTCATATGCAATAATTGTCTGGATATTAATACAATTTCCCATTATACTTAGATATATTATATCCATATTTCTATCATGGGCTGCAGTAAAATATTTACCATATTTTCATTATACTTCTGTAGAACCAATCAAGCAAGCATTTCCATGCAACAAACACATGAAATACCTGGTCTGTGTAAAAATCAGATTCATGATCAATGATGTACATATAAGGTCAACAAGAACTTACCAGAAAATCGTCGCGTTCAACTCAGGGTCGCCCCGTTTCTATATTGGGATTTGCACCTTCTTACAATACAATTTCGCAAGCTCGGAATTCTGGCTTCTGATCCCGGCAATGTATCCAGTCACTGAACCAACTCGGTGGTAATAACAGACCTTGGTAATAACAACCTATATTACTTCTGTACTATTTCAAAGTTACTAAATGACCACGGCCAAAGTCTGTATAAATACCACGGCTAGTTTGCGGCAGAATCTGCGTATGACGCAATTCTGACGTCAGTGGGTATGACGTCATACCTCTGGCGAGTGTTCATTCCCCGATTGTGGCCCGGAAGAGCGGGAATGAAAACGGGCCCACTAGTCCTGTGTCGAAATTACTTAACGTAGAGAGGTAAATCTTTCACCACAAACCATTTTTAGATCTGCTCTACAAATCTGCTATCTCAGTCCAAAACCCCATGTTAAAGGTGAACTATTCCCTTTAACTTAACCGTTTTTAAGCAATTCAATTTGCCATTTGCAAAATGCACCCAGGCTGGTGCAGCCGCAGATTGGCTGACAGACACTTTATCAGCCAATCCCACTTTGTCAGCCAATCAGCGGCGGCCTACTTTATTTGTATAAAGTTAAGTGACTTTCGAGTGAAAAATATCACCATCGTTTTTAGCAGCACTTACTTCATATTTTCGACTACAACTAGCGTATATTTGACAACTTTCAGAAAGGTGAAACATTCCCTTTAATAACCTGCTGGGGGGAGATTCTGCCTCGCCTCCGCTGTTTTTTCGCTTGCTGCTCTTTAACTGCTGGGTCTAGGGTCTTGAAATTGTCTGACTTTTCCCAACATTTATTTACACGTGTTGTGTCACCATTTTAAGAAAATCAGTCTTGCAGAGGCGGTGCCAGGATCCTGTTTTTGGGAGGATGTTACAAATGGGTGTTATGTGTGGCGCATACTTCCTTCGTAGTTTGCGATGCAATACATGCATCAGAAAGATTTTCAATGCAATATACATCATACATACTGAGATTGTACATATTTTTGGCATAGGCGCGCTCAGGTACACAATAAAAAAATGGGAGGCGATACCCTCCCTCAAATTAGTTCCACCTTTAAATTCGCAAAGAGATAAAAAAGCGTTACGCGCATGGTACCCCATGTTGTTTACCTGGATCCGCCTATGCGCAATATATTACATTTAACAAATTACAGCAAATAATGCTCACATGTGACGTTCATATAGTCCCAAACAATCACGAACAGCACATATTTGTTATCAGGAAATCCCCCCCCCCATTTTACATAACCTGAATACGCCTATGATTTTTCATTTTGGTACTTGGCTTTTGATATATTGAAGACCAGTACATTTCAAGCTTAAAAACATTTGTTGCATGCAAATCAGTCGTACCACATGACCGCAATTGTCTTTTTATAAAAACACCCCAAATATTCGTATGTTTTGCCCCCTGACCTCCATTGTTTAAGAAAAAAGAAATTGCGAGCTCCAAAAAGAAAGATATTTTATTGACGAATTGAGTGGTGTTCTCCCATCGAAATTGACCGAGCGGTTCTCGACATCTCTGGGGGGGGGGGGGGCAGAATCTGACCTCCCCCCCTCCCGCAGGTTAACGTAATTTTCGCCGCCCGCAGGGAATAGGGATACAAATCAACAAACATTGAATTCAAAGACAACCAAAATAGCAGTTAATTTATGCACCCAACGACGGCCTAGTTAGTGGTTACGACCCTCAATTTGTGAAAATTGGTTCATGTATTTTCAACATTAGGAGTTTTGTTTGTTTTTTCTTGTCTGGCTGTATATAACAATAGGCTTAAGCTTATCATTAAAAACAAATCATGAAACAATGCAAAAATGGCAATTAAACCGGAAGTTCACTTATGCACCTAACGGCGACCTATTTAGTGTCGGCGATTTGTTTCATTGACCAATCAGGGTCGTTATCACACTTCATGGCGCACTTACTTCATTTTTGGCCCTGACTTGCTTACAAACCAGTAAAACGCCTTTTTGGGTGATAACCGAGCGCGCGCACTGGTAAAGCTAAAATAGGTTTGAAATATGAAACGGTATGGGAGCACACGTGGTAGTAACACATAGTCCTTTTAGTCCTTTTAGTCCCCCATAAAAATTGCCAGGCCTCCATGCATGCCAACATAAACTAGGTTTTATTACATTGTCCATGATCTTCTTTCTCGAATCCGCCAAAAGGGAGTACGTCCTGAGCGCTGCATGCTTCAGCGTATACAAAACGAATGCTTAGACAAATCAAGCCATTTTTGATCAATAATTATTTTTGTTCATTTCGACGTCTGTGGGTGCCACACGCTGTAGTACCACCTCATCAGCATACACTATACCGAAATCATAATGGATTTGTTGGTCCTATCCAATGGTGAAAACCCGATCTCAATCGGAGCAGTGGTTGCAAAGTTATTAGCTTCCGAAAAGCGGCTGTATGGCTGGGTCGGGCCGGGTCGGGCCGGGTCGGGCCGGGTCGGGCCGGGTCGGGCCGGGTCAAATGTAAATTTGTCTAGTAAGTTGACGAGAAGCTTCCCGGGCGCTTCGCGCCCGCTCGGTAATCAACATTCAACCCAGAGATAAGGGATAGATCATACTGTTCGTCACCATATGTAAGTTCATATTTGTGATGTCCCAAAATCTAATTTTCGAAATATTAAAAAGTTGTTATTTCACTTTTAAATTCTGTTGCGATCAATATGATACCATACATGTGTTATAAAATAATGCAGATAAATACATTGAAAGGTCATTATTTCCCTTTAAGCTAAATGTTTAAAAATGCTAAAATGCTCAAATGCCTTCTGAGCATTTAACCCGCGAATTACTGGGGTATATTTCATAACGCGACATACTGGGGGGCTATTTTTTGCGCCCCTCGGATCTCCGGAACTACTGGATCGAATGTAAAAAAATCAAACGGCATTCGATAGCCCTGGGAAATTTATCGAGGGAAACATAATATTGTTGACCTCAAGGTCACCGATGACGTCACAGATCAGGTCAAGTACAAAATGTTTGACCGTGTCAAAAGGTCTAGATGGATGGAATTGTCGCGCAAAATTGCGATATTAAACGCATAAGCACTCGATAAATCGGTATGATTCGTGTGTCTGACACTTCTAAGTACCTTTCTAAGCTGTTTATAACCTTGGGTCAGGTCAAAGTCATTCGAGGTCACGAGGTCAAACTGCAGATTATGGTCATTAGGCGTTGTAACACATGTTTATGGGGTTTTTTTCGTCTAGAACGCGAAAAAATGACCTTACAACATTGTTTGTTCCATATATATAGAAGTAAAAAGCAAAAACGGAAATGCGTTTTTTTATGCATAGTAATGCTTTGCGAGGTGATCGATTTTTGTCATTTAAAGGTCATAAGTCAGTCATTTTTGAAGATATCTATTTCAAAGTTAGGACACATAATCACCGAACACGTCTCGATCACACGCATTCCCATTTTTGGATAATTCTGATTTTTTGATGAAAATTTTGTAACAACAAAAAAAAATGTATTTGGATTTCTCAAAATTTTGAATTTCGAAAACACTCAAAAATCCGAGATAGCAGTTTGATAGCCCGGTCTATTGTCAGTAATTTAATTCAAGACAATTGAGTTTATCTTAAGCATCATACCTTTGACAGCTTTTTCTGCAAACCATTATTTTGCAACAAAAACGAAGAACATGACGTCACTCTGACGTCATTCCCGGTTGACTTATCATGACCTCATCTTTTTCCTTTTGCAAACATGTGTAGAATTGATGTAAGAGAAGGTACTGCAAGTTTAGTCACAATACTGGTGTTCGTTTTGAAGTTATTGCAAAATAACGGGAGGGGGAGGGGGAGGGGGCAAAAAATAGCCCCCCTCAGTAAGTCGTGGGTTAAAAAAAAAATGTAACAGGTTTATTGCTTTGTTGTTGTTTTCCCTGGTTAATTGCCCATTTATCAGCAACGTATTTAAGCAATCTATCAAAAGTGTTCCCAGTACGTTTGATATCAACACAAAGTAATCTAAAATTGCCTATAATATAAAATGTCATCACAAACGGGCAAGTGAGACAAAATGACAATCAGGAAATGCTTATTTGTAACAGCCATGTGCTAGCAAAATTATAAATTAGCCACAACCCTGTATACTCTTGGATGCTCTCGGACTATTATGCTGTATTCTGATTTTGTCTGAGATCAAATAATGTTTCAGTGAAGAATATCCACAAACAAACAATCTCGATCTATGAAAAACGATTTGCATTGATCAAACTATCAATTCAATTAATCGCCAATCGATCTATTAATCGGTATTTTAGGTATTTGTTGTATTAGCCGTTTTCACGAAGGATTATTGTGCGAAACTTTTTCAAACTTTTTGAAATGTTTTGATAAGTTTTGACGATCTATTCCTTAACTACACAACTTTTGCATGCGATGTTTGGCTAGAAATGTCCCTCAGAATTTTGTAATGTGTTGGTAAGAATATAATATGTTGAAAAAAAATTGCGGTTTGGTAGTAATTAACTAGATAAGAATTGATAGGCCAGTTGTGATGCCAGATCTCCACCGACTGAAACTTTTCCAAACTTCAGAATGATTCAGAAGATTCTGTGGCGTGTGACGCTATTGGACGCAATAGACTCGCCTCCCGCAGCCCAATCCGGTGGCCGGGCTGTAAGCGGCGGCGAATCAATGTTGGCACATCACTGCACATGCGCAGACCGACCTGTGATCCATGACGCTGCCAGATGTGGTAACTAGTATGCCGGTATGCTAAACTGAACGAATGAACTCCAGACGCATATTTTCTTTAAAAACGGCGAATTTTGTATCATAAACTTGTTATGAGCTCAATGCATGTTTCTATATCTATTGAATAGTGACCAGTAAAACGCCTTTTTGGGCGATGACCGAGCAGGCCCGCACTGGTAAAGCTAAAACAAGTTTGAAATATGAAACGGTACGGGAGCACGCGTGGTAGTAACACATAGTCCTTTAAGTTCGCCCATGTAGCTCAGTTGGGAGAGTGCTGGACTTCTGACCTCACCCGGTAGTGGCAGCCCGGGTTCGAGTCGCTATGGCGCTCGCTATTTACCCCTGACTAGGATGGCCTGCGCCCGGTGGCAGCGGTCGCACTCAAGGTCAAGTGACGTCAGAGAGCGGGGCGGACCGTGTCCAAGTATGTCGGGCACGTCAAACTTTCGCTTCTAAATTATACCGGACGCCAGGAATTGCTTGATCGGGTGGTGGGGTCAGGGCCTGCGCAACAAGCTATGCTTAGCGCGGGGCCTGACCTCGGAATTCCATCCATTCAAAAACATTCTGACTAAAAAGAAAGAGTCCTCTCAGTTCTCCATAAAAATGGCCAGGCCAACATAAAAAACATACAAATGCCAAAAAACATGCCAACATAAAAATTAAGTTTGATTAAATTGTACATGATCTCCTTTCTCGAATCCGCCAAAAGGGAGTAGTCTTGAGCGCTGCATGCTACAGCGAAAAAAAGAAGAAGAATGTTTAGATAAATCAAGCCATTTTTTTATCAAGAATGATTTGTGTTCATTTCGACGTCCGTGGGCGCCATGCCCTGTGGTACCACTCCTATCTAAACGCACCATAACAAAATACAAATTTATTTGATGGTCATATCCAATGGTGAAAACCCGATCTCAATCAAAAGTTATTAGCTTCCGAAAGCGTCTGTATGACCGGGTCGGTCCGGGTCGGTCCGGGTCGGTCCGGGTCGGTCCGGGTCAAATGCAAATTTCTCTAGTAAGTTGACGAGAAACATCACGGGCGCTTCGCGCCCGCTCGGTAATAATATCACCTAATTCAGGAATTTATTTCTTGAAAGGAATTGTATACTAAGACTTTAATACCAAAACTTTTTAAAATCTTTTCCGAGCTTTTCCGAATCTTTTCAGCGCAATAATCTTTCGTGAAAACGGCTATTAACCCGCCATTGTCTGGGGCTGAGGGGGGGGGGGGGGTCGTTTTTCGCCCCCCCCCCTAGACAGACTTTTGCAATAGCTCAGAAACTAATAGAGCTATCGACGTGAAACTTCAGGTACTTTCTCCTACATCAATTATACGTCTTCTGTGCGAAAATAAAGAAATTTTGTCGATTTTATAAGAAATATAGCGAATTTAGTGACGTCACTACACACGAGTTTGACACAAAAATCAGGTAAACTTTGCCAGAACGTAGAACTGCCATATTTAAAGAAAAATGCAATTAAAAACGCCAAAAGATAGCAAATTGCAAGAGCTATCTTGGCTATCTCAAATTTGTGAAAAAGTTTTTTTATCCAAAAAAAATCCAGAAACGATTTTTAGAAAAAATGTCCTCAAAACCTATATTTTCAAATATAAAAAAAAACTGAGAATATGTTGAGAAACCACATGTAGACAATACACAAGCCAAATGTAAAGGCAATATCCTTATTTGTGACTGACTTATCGCTCCCTAAGTATGAGTAACTCATGATATCATATTTTGAAATTGCGTTTTTGGCTTTTATTGACCAGATACAAACAAATAATTGCTAGCATTGTATTTCTGAGACAAAACTGATCTAGACACATACCTTGTTTATTTATATTATCAATTTAAAATGTTGACCTTATTTGACCTGACTTTGACCTTATATGGTGTCAGATTGTGAAAATGACTGCTACTATCGAATTATACGTGTAAAATAACCCATACAACATGTGTTGCATGGCTTTCGTATACCTGTGACCTTGTGTGACCTGACCTTGACCTTGACCTTTGGTTACAGTTTATGTTTTTCTTATACGGGATATGTATTATACCTTTGAGAGCACTTTGTGCGATAATAGTCGCAATATAAGACTTTGGATGGAAAGTATGGCCCAAAAACTCAAAATATCTCAATTTTATCTTTGACCTGACCTTGACCTGACATGTGACCTTATTTGAGAGAAAACAAATTATGTATGTTTTGGATGCATCTCGTTCAGACCTTTCAATTGCCGCCTTGCGCGTCTCGCTGCGATTATTGGTTCGGAAGATAACCAGGTGGGACGAAAAATGCCCCCCAGCCAATGGAGTTCGGCTGAGACCCCAGCCAATGCCGGGTGAAGTAATAATGCTAACATCCTTCTATGTTAGCATTGTTATGAAATTTTAGCGTTTGATCCTTTCAGATTCAATTTCACGTAAATTCACGCAACCACATACAATCTATTGATATCTGTCGCTCAATTTCAGACCGAAACACGTTCCTGAGGTCCACTCCATATGTCCGAACGTGGTAGAAGCATCTAAAAAGTTGCGCACCTAAGGCTCACAAAATGTTGCTCTTCATAATTTAAGCGAGTTATATTTATTACTAATTGGCTACTCATTCCAGCACCCAAAAGTTCTTGGTGACTCCCCTCGTAATTGCCCTTTCCACTAAATGCCGTTTGACTTGATCGCCAGTCAATGACGAACTATGCAACAGTATTTTTCAGAGAAACACGTCTTTTTCAACTCGCCAATTGTTAGCGGAATTCGTGAAGCTTATACAAAAGTGTATTGTTTACACTCTGACACAACTTATTCGCCACCTGTCTCACTCCTCTCGTCCTGCAACATGTGGGCCACACGCGGCTGCTGCGCCGCGCCCTACTGCTGGCCTCCCTGCTGACGCTCAGCGGGCTGCACGTGCAGCAGGATCGGCCGTGAGAGGGCTGGCGCGCAGCATGCCTCCTGCCGCTGACGCTGATGCTGCTCTGCACCGCAGCAACCTGGCCCACGTTCTCTCCTGCGATAGCACGCCGCCGCTGATGCTCGGCCTCTCCACCTGCGTCGCCTTCCTGCACATGCTGCCTATGCTGCTGTACCTGCTGCGCCACAGACGCCAGCTGCACACGCTGCTGCGTCAGGCGGCCGCGCTGGAGGCGGCCACCGACTTCTACCGGCAGCCGAGCGGCGTGACTGCCATGCGCTGGCAGCTGGGCATCGTGGTCGGTCTCAGTGTGACAGCCCACGTCGGATCCACGATGATGTTCCTCAGCAGCGGTCGGCTCCAGCACGCGCACTACCTGTGGCCGCTGCTGGTGCCGGCGGCGCTGCAGACACCGGGCAGCTACTGGATCATCCTAGGCCTGCAGATGGCGTGGGGTAGCGTCTGGATGACACTGCAGGCCGTCTCGGATTTGATGCTGATCGGGATGACCGACACGGTGGGGCTCCTGCTGGCCGGGCTGAGGTGCCAGGTGGAGCGGCAGGTGGGAGCGGTGGGGCTCCTGCTGGCCGGGCTGAGGTGCCAGGTGGAGCGGCAGGTGGGAGCGGTGGGCTCCTGCTGGCCGGGCTGAGGTGCCAGGTGGAGCGGCAGGTGGGAGCGGTGGGGCTCCTGCTGGCCGGGCTGAGGTGCCAGGTGGAGCGGCAGGTGGGAGCGGAGTGGCTCCTGCTGGCAGGGCTGAGGTGCCAGGTGAAGCGGCAGGTGGGAGCGGTGGGGCTCCTGCTGGCCGGGCTGAGGCGCCAGGTGGAGCTGCAGGGGGGAGCGGTGGGGCTCCTGCTGGCCGGGCTGAGGCGCCAGGTGGAGCGGCAGGTGGGAGCGGTGGGGCTCCTGCTGGCCGGGCTGAGGCGCCAGGTGGAGCGGCAGGTGGGAGCGGAGGGGCTCCTGCTGGCCGGGCTGAGGCGCCAGGTGGAGCGGCAGGGGGAGGTGGGGCTCCTGCTGGCCGGGCTGAGGCGCCAGGTGGAGCGGCAGGTGGGAGCGGTGGGGCTCCTGCTGGCCGGGCTGAGGCGCCAGGTGGAGCGGAAGGTGGGAGCGGTGGGGCTCCTGCTGGCCGGGCTGAGGCGCCAGGTGGAGCGGCAGGTGGGAGGTGGGGCTCCTGCTGGCCGGGCTGAGGTGCCAGGTGGAGCGGCAGGTGGGAGCGGAGTGGCTCCTGCTGGCCGGGCTGAGGCGCCAGGTGGAGCTGCAGGGGGGAGTGGTGGGGCTCCTGCTGGCCGGGCTGAGGCGCCAGGTGGAGCTGCAGGTGGGAGCGGTGGGGCTCCTGCTGGCCGGGCTGAGGCGCCAGGTGGAGCGGCAGGTGGGAGCGGTGGGGCTCCTGCTGGCCGGGCTGAGGCGCCAGGTGGAGCGGCAGGTGGGAGGTGGGGAGTTCGCGGCCACCTCCGCCGCCCCGACTTCATGATCGGACACCCGCGGAGAGACAAACGGAGAGGATGTCTTCTGGGATGACGCTGTGGCAGCCTCACGCTCCGCTGGGAGGGTCTCCTCCAATGATGAGGTGGGAGGTGGGGACTTCGCGGTCACCTCCGCCGCCCCGGCTTCAGGATCGGACACCCTCGGAGAGACAAACGGAGAGGATGTCTTCTGGGACGACGCTGTGGCAGCCTCACGCTCCGCTGGGAGGGTCTCCTCAGGGTTCAACATCGATCACACGAGCAGACTCGACACACCATATCTACCGCCGGCTCAGGCCAGGATGTTAATCCGCCTGCGAACAGTCACCTCCGGGTTCACATCGGACCAGCAGCCTCCGCTTCACATCGGACCAGCACCCTCCGTCTGACCTGGAATCCCAGCTGCGCCAGTTGACCTCGACCTTCCGCTCTGTACGCCGTCTCGCCTCCGACGTCTCCGCCTTCTGCTCGCTGCCGGTGCTGAGTCTGTTCACCAGTGTCACGGCCTCCCTGCTGTTCGGCGGCTACGTCACGCTTGTGACGTTCTCCAGCCGTGACGGCAGCGTGCGCGGCTCGCTCGTCTCGGGGGTGTACCTGCTGCTAACGATGCTGCGTATGCTGATCGCCAGCTGCGCCGGCAGCCGTCTGGTTCAGCAGCTCATCAGCAGCAGGATCATCAGCAGGGTCAGCAGCTGCGTGCGGCGCCGGCTGACGTCAGCTGGCCGGCTGAGGGTTCCCCGCGGCTCGTTTCTCGCCGAAGCTGCTGCTGGAGCAGTGCTGCTGTAGTGAGCCGACAGTGATCCACGGCTGGGGCCTGTTCACTGCGGAGAAGATTGCCGCGCTCCACTCCTGGCGTTTGTGCTCACCTATTTTATCATCATGGTACAGATGAATGTCTAAGAGGAGATGCTGAAGAGGCAACGGGTTACTGCTGTTACCGCTGCTGTCACCAATGTATACATTAGTGACTTTGTGAATTTCCGTTCGCATGCATGCGAACAGAAATTGTGCACTATTCGTTTTCCTTTCTGCACAGCGGTGTCATGGAACAAAATCCAAAGGATTGTGATAATACAATCACGTCATTTCGAGAAAGTAAAATGTTGTTCCACTCCGACTACTTCTTTTCCTTCTGCATATTTTTACGCGTTTGTGCATATTTCACGATGACATACCGAATTGTCATATTATTTACGAACTCGAAAATCGATGGTCTTCGGACTTCGATGATGTTTTGGGGTGCAAGGGCTGCGTTCTGCGACTGCTGCGTTCCTATGGCGCATAGATAATCTTCTGTTCTCACTGACCTGACTTACCATGCTCAAATATCAATAACGCATATCCGGTTGAAATAAGACACCGTTATCTGTTCTTAAATATTGTATTATTAATATAAGACATTGCTATATTAGTCACTAGAGCATACCGATTAACGAAATACAATATACCTGAAAGTTATACATTTTCTATAAGCTTTACATTCTTCGAACACACTATTCAACATTCATCAGTTGTGCGTCATCCATTGCTTTATGATGGCAATCACCGGTTGTTTTAAGTTCGTATTAATTATATAGCAGAAAACTCCTGAGTCAGTCATTCATAAAAACAAAACTCAGATTTAAATAAGAGAGGTACGTCACATATGGCCCGCTCTCGCACTCGGACACTTGCTTTCTTACTCTTGCATTCCTCTGGTCTTACACTCTCTCATTTCTCTCATTCTCTGATTCTCTGTTTTCGCCTTTGCTTCTCACTATCCGGTTAGTTTCCTTACCTCGGATAACGGTCACTTGTCGAAACCACATATTGGTGGACCAGACTGAGGTTACATGCTTAGGGGATGTGTGCGGAAATGTACCACCCGCTCATTGGAGCGCTAAACAACACTCATCCACATTCAGGTCTGCAGATGTCAGGTTGTTAGCAATGCGCGGCCATGTTCTAGAGCCTTGTTGATTTTCTTTCACTGTTAGATAGTGTGTAAGAGTAACAGTATATCCGGAGCGAGACTTCGCTTTGCAAAGCCGGCTGTGTCTGGTTATATTAGCCCACCATTTTCTCGTTATCGCAGATAATAATGTATCTTTACGTTCAAACTTGCCAGAGAAGACAAACTTGAGAAGACCTTGACATGCATGAGCAACGGAGGAACTCGAAAACTATTATCTAAGAAAGCCACGTAGTTGTCAAAAACAAACTCTCAGGGATCCTTCCCTTCCGTTGCATGCAGTGAACCTCACTGGCGCCCAGGAACACAGGTTCCATGTCAACCGCAAACCATTGCTTTGCCTCACAACGTCTCACTTCGCCAGCATACGAGTTCCCAGCACTGGGCTATATGCCGCGCTCATACATTCTCCATTGCCGAATTTGAAGCCGAACTCCGCACCGCTCAGAAGTTCTCCTTGCGGAACTTGAAGCCGAACTCGTCACACTTGTAGCGCAGAGTGCGGGAGAGCTGCGGAGGGCCGCAGAAGAACAGCGTCACCTTGCCCTTGCGCTGCTCCTGGATCTGGCGGAACACCTTGTTCCAGTTGGGTCGCCCAGCGATCGTGCGGGTCTTCAGTCCGGTGATCATGTCGCGCTTCTCCTGTGGAAGGAGATGTCAGACGGACGTCAGAGTAGGAGTGATGGACTTCACATGCCTGCATACACATCGTAGGCAGAACTAGGCAGAGCGCTCGGAAGAATGCTGCAATTGATTGTGTGCGCTGATTCAATTGTACAATGGAATTACCTAAGAGCAACATCGATCCAAAAACTCGTGAACCCAAAGCTGGGAAAATGAAGCATGTTGTACATCATGCACGGTACCCAATCCCTGTCCTAACCTTCTTGTTCGGTACACACGTATATACACCCCGGCTAGACTTTCTTGGGCAACGTTAACGCACGTACCCCGTCCTGACCTTTGGAACATACACCCATCAGGGGCGTATTTTCTCAAAATCAGTTTGGGGGGCTGAACTCAGGTCCAGCCTGGTATACCAAAAAGGTGTATTCTTATCTGAATTCCCCACCATGAATAGCAGTTTTATTCGATATCCAATAACATATTTCATTTTTCATTTTGATTTGTCTGGGTATTTCTTTGTCTTTGCCCTTTCCATTGTTGCTGTATCTCAAATATCTGCTTTTAAATTGAGTGTGCCGACTGACAAGTTGAGGGGCTGAAGCCCCCTTAACCCGCCATTGACTGGGGGGGGGGGGCGTTTAACGCCCCCTGATGAATTTGCGTAATAGCTCAAACACCAATAGAGCTATGAACGTGAAACTTCGGGTACCTTCTTCTAAATCACGTTTACGTCATCTGTGAAAAAACAAAGTAATTTCGTCGAAAAAAATCGAGTTATAGCGAATTTAGTGACATCACTACACACGAGTTTTACAACAAAAAAATAAGCTAAAATTTAACAGACGGTACAAATGCCATACTTTAACCCGCGCACTGCAGGGGCTTTGCGCCGAACACGAACTGCAGGGGGGGTTGATTTCCACCCCCCCCCCCTGAGATCTCGAAAACTACGCAACGTAGCGAGAAGCAGAAAAAGGCATTTGATAGCTTCATACGTGTTATATCGAAAGTATTTCAGTATTTTTTAAGTCAGGTCGAAATTGAGGTCACCAGAGGTCATCAAAGGTCAAACTTTCCAGTTTTTCCTGTTTTAGGACATTGCTCCAGAAATTCCCATATATCTCAGAAACGATGATAGTTAAAAACAAAAGAAAAAAAGCAAACGCCAGCCAGTGAAATTTCTAATCGCAAAGGTGTCCTCAGATTTGATCTCAGGTCAATATTTGAGGCTCCAGAGGTCAAAAAGAAAAAAATGCATTTTGTTTGGCTAAATCGTTGTTTGCTATTAACTTTTTACTTAATAAAGATAACGGAAAACTGTTTACGCCATTGTGTTTATCTTGTCAAGGCGCTTTGAATTATATATATGGTGACCTTGTTAAGTCAACTTAAAATTTGACCTAAGGTCAAGGTCAAGTGGTGATCCAAGTAGGGCATGTTGCATATGGGAAGACGTGTCTCGACGAGACAAACACATTGATGTCTGTTTTACTTCTCTATCTTCATTATGTCAAGAGTTATTGACAAAAAAGTGATGGTGACCTCGCATGACCTCAAATGACCCAATAGGGGTCACTGAACAAAACTTACACTTGGATCATCAAGCATATCCTATAATAACATGATACAGGAGTAATTGGACCAGTACAATGCATATCCTTGAAATAGGAAGCATTTGTATATTTCCCCATTGACTTATTATGGGGAGGTTACGAAATTGACCTGAGCTTAGGTCACCGATATCAAAATTCCGAGTTATACGAATTGTAAGTACTGATGCCTTCATGACATCCTGTAAGTTTCAACCTGATTGGTGAAAAACTCTGGCTTTGGCACAACTGCAAAAAAAATTGGTGGCGGGGTTACTTGACCTGGTCTGGTGACCTGACCTGAGATGACCCGAGCATATTTTTTCTCAAAGTGTGCGCAATTGATGTCCTAACAGGTGTATCGAAACCCGGCGGCGCTGCGCGCCGCCGTTTTTTCGCTATCTTTGAAAAACCTGAGGGGGGGGGGGGGCGGAAATCAACCCCCCTGCAGTGCGCGGGTTAAGACAAATGCAATCCAAAGACGTCAAAAGATGTCAAATGGCAAGGGCTACAACATGGCTAGCTCGGATTTTTTAACATTGTGGTTTTGTCCCCTCAAAATCAAAATACAATTTTTTTTAAATGCCTACAAAATCACATTTTTCAAAGATATTTAAAAAACGGAAGATATGTCAGGGAACCACATATGGGTAACTACCATACTACATTTTACAATTATATAACCATTTTTGACTGACTTATGGGATATAAAGTATGGGTAACTCATGACGTCATATTTTGAAATTGCGTTTTTTATGCTTTTATTCACCAGATACAGACAAATAAATGCCAGCACTGCATTTTGTTTAGACAAAATTGATCTAGAAACATGCTTTTTCATTTAGATTTATCAATTTCAAATGTTGACCTTCAGTGACCTGAACTTGCCTGAACTTGACACTAACTTCACGCAAATGAAGTCAGGTGGTAAAATGACGATCACTATCGAGGTCTACGTGGAAGATAACCCCTAAAACATGTGTTGCATGATTTTCGTAGATATTTTGAACATCATAGTGACCTTTTGTGACCTGACATTGACTTTTAATTTTGCCAATAATCTCACTGTAGCTCATGCGGGATGTTTATCATACCTTTGTCAGCACTTTGTGGGATAATGGTCACAATCGAAGGCTTTGGATGGAAAGTATGGCCATAAACTCAAATACGTCGATTTCGACCTTTGACCTGACCGTGACCTGACATTTGACCTCACTTTGACATTTTAGAGTATGCTTTAGATTCATCTAATTGAGAGATTTCGAATGCCGCCTTGCGCGTCTCTTTGGACGTTTACCCCCCCCCCCCCCCAGTCAATGGTGTTCGGCTGAGACCCCAGTCAATGCCGGGTTAACTGAATAAGATCATACACCCCTGCTACCCATCCTCACCTTCTTGTGCAGCAGGTCGAGCGCCAGCTGCAGGCCCACGGCCTTCATGTCCGTCTTCTGCAGGGCTGAGGTGATGTACATGTGCATGTCGAGGAAGCGGTCCATCACGCCGCCCTGCTCGGCCTGCTCGATCTCCAGCTGGGACAGCAGGTTCACGAACCACTCGAACGAACGCTGGTCACGGTTAATCCAGAAAAAGTCCACCTGCGTGAGTGAACGACAACGTTAGATAAAAGAGTTAAAAGAGCAAGCTCACATAAACAGATATGAGAAGCAAAGTATCAGGGACTTACATCGAGTGCAACCTACTCACATTGACATCAAAAGTTGAACTATGTAGAATTACAATGCAGTGTAGGTACAAACAGCTGAATCATTGTGAAAACTTAACATCAATTTCTTAAATTATTTCATTAGTATATACATACCCCTGAAAACTTAACATCAATTTCTTAAATTATTTCATTAGTATATACATACCCCCTCCCCCCCTCCCCCCCCACACACACACATCGACAGTCAAACCCTACCACCGCTTTAATCTTCCCCTCCCCTCCCCGTCGTCCGCTCAGCCACGCGTTCTGAGCTGGGCTGGGCGCTGGCTGGCCGGCCTGCCCTCGGGCCGACGACGGGTCGGGTGAACCTGGGCGGGGCGGTCAGTCGAGCGCTCGAGGTCGCGTCGAGGACACTCGAGGTCAGTCGCTCGAGGTCGCTCGCACGAGGACACTCGAGGTCAGTCGCTCGAGTGTCGCTCGAGGATACTCGAGGTCAGTCGCTCGAGGACACTCGAGGTCTCAGTCGCTCGAGTGTCGCTCGAGTGTCGCTCGAGGACACTCGAGGTCAGTCGCTCGAGTGTCGCTCGAGGACACTCAAGGTCAGTCGCTCGGAGTGTCGCTCGTCGAGGACACTCGAGGTCAGTCGCTCGAGTGTCGCTCGAGGACACTCGAGTCAGTCGCTCGAGTGTCGCTCGACTCGAGTCTCGAGTCGCTCGAGGACACTGGAGTTCAGTCGCTCGAGTGTCGCTCGAGGACTCTCGAGGTCAGTCGCTCGAGTGTCGCTCGATCTGACACTCGAGGTCAGTCGCTCGAGTGTCGCTCGAGGGACACTTCGAGGTCAGTTCGCTCGAGTGTCGCTCGAGGACACTGGAGTTCAGTCGCTCGCGAGTGTCGCTCGAGGACACTGGAGTTCAGTCGCTCGAGTGAGTCTCAGCGAGGACACTCAGAGGTCAGTCGCTCGAGTGTCGCTCGAGGACACTCGAGGTCAGTCGCTCGAGTGTCGCTCGAGGACACTCGAGGTCAGTCGCTCGAGTGTCGCTCGAGGACACTGGAGTCTCAGTCGCTCGAGTGTCGCTCGAGGACACTGGAGTTCAGTCGCTCGAGTGTCGCTCGAGGACACTCAAGGTCAGTCGCTCGAGTGTCGCTCGAGGACACTCGAGGTCAGTCGAGTGTCGCTCGAGGACTCGAGGAGTCGCTCGAGGTCTCGAGACACTCGAGGTCAGTCGCTCGAGTGTCGCTCGATGACACTCGAGTCAGTCTCGAGTTCGCTCGAGGGCACTTGAGGTCAGTCGCTCGAGTATCGCTCGAGGACACTCGAGGTCAGTCGCTCGAGAGTCGCTCGAGGACACTCGAGGTCAGTCGCTCGAGTGTCGCTCGAGTGTCGTTCGAGGACAATCGAGGTCAGTCGCTCGAGAGTCGCTCGAGGATACACTCGAGGTCAGTCGCTCGAGTGTCGCTCGAGGACACTCGAGGTCAGTTCGCTCGAGTGTCGCTCGAGGACACTCGGAGGTCAGTCGCTCGAGTGTCCGCTCGAGGACACTGGAGTTCAGTCGCTCGAGTGTCGCTCGAGGACACTCGAGAGTTCAGTCGCTCGAGTGTCGCTCGAGGACACTCGAGGTCAGTCGCTCGAGTGCCGCTTGAGGACACTCGAGGTCAGTCGCTCGAGTGTCGCTCGAGGACACTCGAGGTCAGTCGCTCGAGTGTCGCTCGAGGACACTCGAGGTCAGTCGCTCGAGTGTCGCTTGAGGACACTCGAGAGTCCGCTCTCGAGTGTCGCTCGAGGACACTCGAGGTCAGTCGCTCGAGAGTCAGCTGAGGACACTCGAGGTCAGTCGCTCGAGTGTCGCGTGGAACTGGACCGGGTGGTGCAGATAGACGTGATACTATCATCAGTGACAATGATCCGGGTCTGATCGGTTACACTCAAATTATTGTTTAGTCACATATTAATCGCAACACTCATTATTAATGGCATTGCACAATATTGCGAATTCTTGCTCCAGTGAGCGACCAATCACTGAGACCGGAGACTCCAAGGCCAGCCAGCCCAAAAGGTAAGCCCAGCCTCTGGACAAGTGGCTATCCTTATCCTTGCTTGTGTGTGTGTTTCCCCATGAATATCCCTTACCTGACATCCTTGTCTTAAAATTCGATGGCATTGATTTTAAACACATTTACATTACTTTCACGAACAATAACATAGTACACAGGTCACATACTCACATTCATATACAAGTGGCAAGATTTAAACACATTTTTGTGAGTGGAAAACTTGAATAGTCATGTTATATGGCTCAGAACAATAACAGAAAGGACTAATAACAGACAGCAGTGAAGAAGAAGAGCAGTGGCTTTTTAAGCCAGTTTAAACAGAAAATCGGCACAAATGTCTCGGGAGCCTTTCGCCCCCCCTCCTCCCCTGGAGCGTGATGAATCCCACCTTCTTGAGGTTCATGACTGACGCGGGCAGCTCGGCGGTCCACTCGTGCTGGCAGCGCGGGCAGCGGTGGCAGTTTTTCCAGTAGCGGTGCATGATCGACTGCAGGATGGAAGCGAACGGCGTGACGCCGATGCCGGTACCGATCAGCACCGCGTGCTGGCGCGGAAGATGTGGCTGGATGGAGTGCCGTACGGACCGTCCAGGTAGATCTGCCGACCGCCGACACAACGTCACTGGTCAACGGCAAAGCGAGGACAAACGTTGGGGGATCACGATAAGTTGATAAAATTGGACATTGAGCCGCTGTAGATGAATGCAATGAGAGGTGCAAAGAAAACAAGAAGGCAGCTGTATTACAAGTAGCTTTGTTTCCTCTTTGTTACTACAGAAAAGAGGGCATGCACATAAGTTAGGTCATCAAACTAGCTCGGAAAATGTAACGCTCGTCCGAAGGCTCTCCACCGACAACTTCCACACTCTCTTGATTTTGTTAAAACCGGACATTACCATATGTGCTAATGTGGAATCGAATGCAAACCGGAGTTCTCATTCACCGACAATCCTCTTCACGGTCATCACCAGAGTCAAGTGTAATATCCCTTGGTCCCCATCACAACCCTGCGTTCCCATCACAACCCCGCGGTCCCATCACAACCCCGCGGTCCCATCACACCCCGCTTCCCCATCACAACCCCGCGGTCTCCATCACACCCCGCATTCCCCATCACACCCCGCGGTCCCATCACAACCCCGCGTTCCCATCACAACCCCGCATTCCCATCACACCCTGCGGTCCCCATCACAACCCCGCGTCCCATCAACCCCACGGTCCCCATCACAACCCCGCGTTCCCCATCACAACCCCGCGTTCCCCATCACAACCCCGCTTTCCCATCACAACCCCGCGGTCCCCATCACAACCCGTCCCACAACCGCGTTCCCCATCACAACCCCGCATTCCCCATCACAACCCCGCGGGTCCCCATCACAACCCCGCATCTCCCATCACAACCCCGCGATCACCCATCACACCCCGCGGTCCCATCACAACCCCGCGTCTTCCCCATCACAACCCCGCATTCCCCATCACAACCCCGCGGTCTCCCATCACAACCCCCGCGTTCCCATCACAACCCCGCGTTCCCCATCACAACCCCGCGTTCCCCATCACAACCCCGCGGTCCCCATCACAACCCCGCGGTCCCCATCACAACCCCGCGTTCCCCATCACAACCCCGCATTCCCCATCACAACCCCGCGGTCCCCATCACAACCCCGCATTCCCCATCACAACCCCGCGGTCTCCATCACACCCCCCCCCCCATTCCCATCACACCCCGCGGTCCCCATCACAACCCCGCGTTCCCCATCACAACCCCGCATTCCCCATCACAACCCCGCGGTCCCCATCACAACCCCGCGTTCCCCATCACAACCCCGCGTTCCCCATCACAACCCCGCGTTCCCCATCACAACCCCGCGTTCCCCATCACAACCCCGCGTTCCCCATCACAACCCCGCGTTCCCCATCACAACCCGCGTTCCCATCACAACCCCGCGTTCCCCATCACAACCCCGCGTTCCCCATCACCCCGGCGGACCATCCTGATCCTCACCTCCAGCGGTTTGCGACCGGGTACCGCAGCTCCGCGCCGTTCGGCAGCGCCACGGTCTGGGCGCGCCCCTCCTCGGCGTGGCGCTGCTGCCGCTGCTCCTGCTCCTCAGGAGTCGGCTCCTGACGCGCCACCAGCTCCAGGCTGTCCTGGGACGGCGTCTTGAACGCGATGATGGTCGGCTTGCGGCGCATGTAGCGGAAACTACGCGCCACAGACTTGTTCTGCGGACTCTGCCGGGCGCGTGGGGTGTGGTCAGAAAATGCGTTCGATTGATAATTGGTTCATCAAACATCCACGATGGTGTTAAGTACTCAAACATAGTGGCTTTACGGTGTATGCCAATATTCGGGATAATGGAATATACAGGCCAAATATGCAAAATGTATATGATATCACCAAATAGCATGTTATCATTACTAATGTTTTCGACTAAGAAGTGGAGCTGGTTACAATATGACCTTCAAACATATTTTCAATGTTCAGTTGTGTTCTGAATTCCGATGAGAAGTAAAAAGCACAACACGAATATGCACTGCAGAACATAAAACTTACCGAAGACAAGCCCTTACCTACTGGTTTGCGGCACCTCTGCAATGAAAATAAATGTGCATTTTAAGAGCGGACTGAACTGAATGTTATCGATTCGAACACTCGGAACTCATCAGTATACTAATCAGTACCGCATGCCAATGCCACATGCCAACCACATGCCCAATCACATGCCAATTATAAATGATTCCACTTCTACAAAGCGAGTGTTGTGCTGTGTGCCCAGTGAAAGCATGAGCAATCCTTTGCGCTTGTGCAAAGGAGCAGTGTGCAGTGCACTTGCCACACCTGTGCACAGCATAACATCTGTCATAAACATGTGCTCGGCGTATATACTTCATAAAATTAGTGTCCGGAGCATGCAGCATGCATTTCTATACAGAACTACAGTATGTTAGTCAACCAAACCATGCTAAGGTGGCAAACCACCGGTATATATGTTAACGTTTACTTAAGCACATCACCTTTACCACAACGGATGTTTAAATATTATCATATTATCACAGTGGCACAGTATCAAATATTATCACAGTGGCAACTATAGTGGTCAGATACCACATCGCCCAGCATGCGCCTAGCACTGTGCTGACCACTGACTTCACTCCAGTGGGATCCAGTGACGTCACACGTACCAGGTAAGGCAGGTCGGCCAGCTGAGCGCGTGCCCTCTGCATGGCCTTGTCGTCGAACATTCGCTCAGAGCTGGATCGAACCTGGGTCCTAAGTCTGGAAACACACACGGCAAGAAACACAGATGGGCTGTCAGAGTGGGTAGGGTGTCACTTTAAATCTGGATCGTACCAGGTTTAGAAGTCTGGAAACGAGCACAAGAAACACAGACTGGATGTCAGAATGGGCTGTCGTTTTTATTGATTTGACCTTTACCTATTAATGCAATATAGTTATGTAAGAAGCCTGCGCACGAGAGATGCAGACTAATTTGTTGCGCCGCTTATCTCCAATGGTCTGCGGGACGGCCATCCTTGTTGGACTGGATACTGCACCGCACGACTCTGCTGCATTGCGGATCACGAATGTTTGACCATTACAGGCACCATAAAGGACTGGTAAAGGACGACAGCATACCGGCCTAACATTTTGCCCAGTTATATCGACTGATGTAAAATTAGTACTGTGTTGCATTGCATATGCCTTCAAAGTAATTGTAAGGAATATGTTAATGATGTAGGAACAGCGCTAACCGTTTAAGCGAATAGCCATATAGTCAGCAAGACTTCGCAAACGTGGCACGACATCAGATTCACCACTGCACTGCTCCGATCATCTTCATTTATTTAATTTCATTTCATTTATTTTATGGCAAACATATTATTATCCACTAATAGGCGAAGTTATACGGTAAAAAACATTGCAAGTGAACAAGTGAAAGTAAAATAGGAATGAGCAGTAAAAGACAAGGCGACAAGACAATCACAACATGAAAACACTAGATAAGAGAGATGAAAGACAAGACAGTAGCAGCATGACAAACACTAAATACAACAGATAAGAACATCCCCAATACAGCTAAGTAAACGACCTATCTAAAACATTTACCACGACGTGACTTCTAAAAGTGCTAAAATCATCGTTGAAAAGTCAGCGCCGCTCTCTGACAGGAAGCCATTCATGGTTTGTGGTATCCGGCGCAGGAATCCATCCCTGACTGCGCTCACCCGCCACGGACGCTCAGCGAATAGCCGCTGTGAGCGAGTTGATCTCGGCGGCACGTGCAAATAACATTTTGCTTCTAGGTCTGCAGAGTTGATTCTCCCCGAGGAAATGTTTCTTGGGAAGAGGAGGTCGTATTAGACTCTGCGTACGGACAGTGAGGGGATTCCAAAGTGATTTAGGAGTGAGTTGTCGGACAGCGACAGACAGGATGTGACAGACAGACAGTGACAGACAGGATACGGTGGTGTGACTGTTCAGCCACAGCAGAAATGTATGCTGCACGTGATCAACTCGCTCAGCGTGGGTCTTGGACGCACCCGCCCAGCTCTTACGCGAGTAGTTTCTCCCTGGTCTTCATGCGGTGCTGCATATCTGGCAGAGAGATGGCCTTGAGCAGTGGCACCCTCTTAAGGCCAAGCAGATCGTTGTTGGTTTCGTCCAGTGATATCATATGCTGGCCAGGAACGTCTAGAGACGAAACGGCGCGTTAGTGAATCTTTTTCACAAACTTAACACGCGCAAAGCCGGGGGGTTGATTTCCGCCCCTCCCCCTCCGGTTTTTCATGAATAGCAGGAAAATGGCGGCGAGCTGTTTGGGCATCAATTACCCACATGGTGTGCAATTTTTGACCTCGGATCATCTCAGGTCAGGTCACCAGGTCAAGTCAAGTGACCCCACCTCCAAAAAAGTCTTCGACCGTGCCACAGCCAAAGTAATTGACTTTGGTTTGAAACTCACAGAATGTCACCAGGTCATAAGTACCTACAAATCGTTTATCTCGAATTTGGTATAGCGGTGAGCTAAAGTCAGATCGATTTCGTGATCTCCCCATTATAAGGCAATGAGGCACAATGAAATACGTATGAATCCATAGGAAATGGCTAAATTTGACTAGTTTTCCCCAAATCCACCACTCTTGTGCCAAATGCAACTTGTGCAACTCTTGTGGTCAACTCAGGTGCCCCCTCCCCAGGTCACGTATATTTTGTCTTTAATAACTCAATTGATGTAAGAGTTGACCTTGACCTGACCTTGATCTGCCCTCATGTCGGGGCAATTTGTTTATATGACCTAACTAGGTCACCCAATATATCATGTGATGTGTCTCGACGAGACAAACACAATAGTCAAATATACTCTATCATGTCTGCACTCTATCATGTCTGTCAAAAAATTATTAATTAAAAACAATTCGGCGATGTTTAGAATGTTTCAAATTAAATGGCTTCTGCTGACCAACTAGGCACTATTCTTATGTCAATTCTGATGAAACCTCAGTGAAAGCAAATTAAATTAACTTTCGAACGCTTTTCCGTGCGTCGCTAGCTCTTTTAGTTATCGAGATATGTACGGTTTTATCAAGGACACTCATATATAGCCGAAATGTGACCTTTGGTGACCTTTGGTGACCTCTGGTGACCTCAATATTGACCTGACCTAAAATAAAACGATATGCATTCGATAGGGCTTGTCTCGAGCTATCTAACGTCGTTTCCCGTTTGTCACTACGTTGCATGGTTGTCGATTTTTTGTGGGGGGAGGGGGGAATCAACCCCCGGCAGTTCGTGGTTGGCGCGAACCCCCCGGCAGTTTATGGTTGGCGCGAACCCCCGGCAATTCGTGGTTGGCGCGACCCCCCCCCCCCCCCCCGGCAGTTCGTGGTTGGCGCGAACCCCCGGCAATTCGTGGTTGGCGCGACCCCCCCCCCCCCCCCCGGCAGTTCGTGGTTGGCGCGAACCCCCGGCAGTTCGTGGTTGGCGCGAACCCCCGGCAGTTTATGGTTGGCGCGAACCCCCGGCAATTCGTGGTTGGCGCGACCCCCCCCCCCCCCCCCCCCCCACCCCCCCGGCAGTTCGTGGTTGGCGCGAACCCCCGGCAGTTTCGTGGTTGGCGCGAACCCCCGGCAATTCGTGGTTGGCGCGACCCCCCCCCCCCCCCCCCCCCCCCCGGCAGTTCGTGTTCGTGGTTGGCGCGAACCCCCCGGCAGGTCGTGGTTGGCGCGAACCCCGGCAGTGCGCAGGTTAACACGACGTCCGTGAATCTCTCAGGACCTACCACTTACCAGCACATGCAAGTTCGTAACACGACTAATGTTTTCTTATTGGTATGCACTTTGTTCATTATTACAGTGCAGAAACGTAAATATTGACGAATAATGAAACTAGGCACTTAACATTCACCATACACGTGAAAAAGGCCAATATGAAAAGGCCATTATGTGACGCGAACGTCTGACTGGTGTTGCCCAGCCGAACGGACTAACCAAACCCCCGCGGACCGTCTATATGTGTGTACGCACCGGTCGTAGCCCCCTCCTCCTGTATGGGCTCCATGCTGACCGGCTCCTGGTCTTGAGTGAAGGCGCCATTCTCAGTTCCGTCCGACAGGACCTCTGGCGGCTTGGTGCTGAAGCTGATCCGACGCTCCTTCTCCTTCTCACCGGAGATCGCCAACTTCTTCATCGATCTGCCAATAGGTAATTGAACAGATGCACTTAATATGGTGCGAGTACTCTGAGCGCAGTCCTGTGGGTGCAAATGCAAACTCCATTAAGTTGTTGAATCATGAGTAGAAATCTCGTCGCTTGTTCATAGCTGAAACATATGGATTTGTAAAGCAAAATATACGACAACGGTCATAAAGACAGAAAACAAACCAGTCCTTAGCACTCAGTATATGCATGCACAACTGGCTATGACAAGTGCTAGAGACCCATCATTTCAAAAAACAAATTACACGAGGTATGTACACGCCTTTGCACCTGATTTCAGCCATTTAACCGTCAGCAACATTTACTTTGACGACAGCTCTCACTTCTGTATTTTCTGGATGCTAGTTTCCTCCGGCTTGAGTATGCGCTGGCATTTTTCGGAGACGCAGTTCTCTGGTCCGCCCTTCACCTCCTCCATGCACTCGATCTTGAGCTGCTCCTCCTCAAAATAGTCGTACAATCGGTTCGTCCATCCGCCGACGGCACGGATGTGTACCCACAGGGTGTCTGCAACGGGCCAGGAGCGCAGGCCAGTGGCGCAGTCAGGGTACAGCGCAGGTCGGAGTTTCCCGTGTAGTACAACATTGAAGAAGCTACAGGGTCGACATTCTTAACTCAGTTTGATAATGACAAATAAACAGTGATACCTTTAATGTATCATATGATATGTCCGTGTATCCTTGACCATTGTGCCCACAGAATGACCTAACAGCACAGCAAACAGCTTGGCCCGAATTGTGTGCAACGTTACGTAAGGGTACGTTACGTGAAACGCTACGTGAAACGCTACGTGAAACGCTACGTGAAACGCTACGTAAAATGCTACGTGAAACGCTACGTGAAACGTTACGTGAAACGTTACGTGAAACGTTACGTGAAACGTTACGTGAAACGTTACGTGAAACGTTACGCGAAACGTTACGCGAAACGTTACGCGAAACGTTACGCGAAACGTTACGCGAAACGTTACGTAAGCGTTACGTGAAACGTAAGGTAGTACATATATTACGTCACAGTACTGTTTTGCACGTGACCGTACCGTCCTGTTCCGGGGCGCTGCTGATGGTAAACGGATGCCACTCGTACTTGGCGATAACGGGGATGTTGACGAACACGTAGTCACCCGGGTGGTAGACGAGGCTGGACGGACGCCGGATCACCTGCAGGACACAGGGCGCGTCTCGAGTTGGCACGTCATCAGTCGCAACGGACGGGCGAGAACAACGTATATACTAGAAACGCAGAGATTGTGGCGTAAAACCCACGGGCAACTAACAATGAAGAAAACGCTGCACAATCTGTCATTTATGTAATCGATTGGGAAGAGGCTCTTCAAATAGTAAGTTGGATGAGCTAGTAGAGGCATTAGTGGTCTGATATATGGACATAGACAATTCATGATCATATACCACACGGGAATATAACAACCTATCCAGGTTTAACCCGCTATTGACTGGGGAGGAGGGGAGGGGGGGGGGCGAAATCACCCCCTGACGAACTTTCGCAATAGCTAACAAACAATAAAGCTATCAACGTGGAACTTTGGGTACCTTCTCTACATCAAGTTGTCGTCTTCTGTGCAAAAAGGAAGCAATTTGTTGAAATTTGTTAAGATAAAACAACCACAATGATCTAATCAAAAAGATATTCGAATTTGATTTTGACATCTGTACAAAAATAAGACCCATGTGTATTTAAATAGGGATTCTAAACCAACAGCGTCGTCTCTTTACCCAACTGTTTTTGATAGTCGACTTGTTTTAAGGTCAGCTTTGGAATATTTTCGTCTTTCATTTCTCGATCCCCGGGTGGTTCGCAATCTAAGCCAATCTAGACACCGGGTGGTTCGCTTTTTCTGCATAGTAGATGTCGGCAAAAAATGGTGTCATATATTTGGCAGCACAAAGGAATTCTGTTATTTAAAAAAATCCTATGACGTCACCAACCCAACTTTCCGCTTAAAACTAAAAGTTAAATATCTTCCAAGATAAGCATTTGTTTCGGAGAAAAGTTCATGAACATGTTCAGCTGACCTCGCCTGACATGTAGACATACAATTAAGTGTGATTCGACAACTTTCACAAAGGTGGGACAGTCCCTTTAACCCTATTCCCTGCGGGGGGGCAGATTCTGCCCCTCCCGGTGATTTTTCACTTGCCGCTTCTAAACCGTTACGCGTAGCGTCCTGAAACTTTCTGACTTTCCCCAAAATTTAATGGCGCGTGTTTTGTCATAATGTGAGATAAAAAATCGGTCCAGGCTCCTGTTTTGGGGAGGGTGTTACGAATGCGGTTTTGCGTCGCATGCTTCCTTCGTGGTTTGCAGTGCAATAAATGCGTCAGAACAATTGAAATGGAATATGCATCATAGATACTGGGATTGTACATATTTTTGGGCAGAGGCGCACTCAGGATAAGAAAATGGGAGGCGATACCCACCCTCAAATTAGGTCCAACTTCAAATTAGTAAGATGATAAAAGCGTTACGCGCATGGTGCCCACATGTTTTCCCTGGATCCGCCTATGTGCAATATATCAAATTTAACAAATTACGGCATATAATGCCCACATGTGACGTTCATGTCGTCCCAAACAATCACGAACAGCACATATTTTCCCCCAGAAAATCCCCCCATTTTACTTTCCCTGAATACGCCTATGATTTTTATTTTGTTTTTTGTCTTTTGATATATTAAATACCAGTACATTTGAAGGTTGAAATCGTTTGAAGCATGAAAATCGAGCCACATGGCCGCAATGACCTTTCAAAAACACCCAAAATTTTCGGATTTTTTGCCCCTGGCCCCCGATTTTTTAACAAAACAAAAATTTGGGGCTCCAAAAAGAGAGATCTTGTCATGACGAATTAAATGGCGTTTTCCCCATCGAAATCGACCGAGCGGTTCTCGAGATCTCTGGGGGGGGGGGGGGGGGGGCAGAATCTGCCCCCGCAGGTTAACGTAATTCTGGCCGCCCGCAGGGAATAGGGTTAATAGTTATGGAAACATGTATTGAGCTCATAACAAGTTTATGATACAAAATTGACCGTTTTTTTAACATGCGTATAGAGTCCATTGGTTCAGTTTAGCATACTGTCATACTAGATACTACATCTTGCAGCGTCATGGATCACAGGTCGGTCTGCGCATGCGCAGTGATGTGCCAGAATCGATTTGTCGCCGCTTCCGACCCGCGTGCTGCACGCACATGGACAAAGCCAAGCCGCACAGTCCGGCCGCCGGATTGGGCTGCGGGAGGCGAGTCTATTGCGTCCAATAGCGTCACGCCACATAATCTTTCTGAATCATTCTGAAGTTTTGAAAAGTTTCATGCTAATTATCACCAAACCGCAATTTCGTCAATATATTATATTCTTACCAACATATTACCAAATTCTGAGGGACATTTCTATCCACAAATCGCATGTAAAAGTTGTGTAGTTAAGGAATGGATCGTTGAAACTTGTTAAAATTGTAAAAAAGTTTTTAAAAGTTTCTTAGGATAATCCTTCGTGAAGACGGCTATTTTGAACAAAATGCAATACAAAACTTCAAAAGATAGCGAATGGCAAGGACCACAAAACAGCTATCTCGGATTTGGAACATTTCGGTTTTGACCCCCAAAAAATCAATAAATCGATTTGTTTCGGAAAAATGCCCACAAAATCGATTTTTTTTTCTTCAAAGATATTTAAAAACCGGAATATATATTAGAGAACCACATATGGACAAATCTCGAAGCAAATTTAAAAACAATATCACCATTTTGACTGATTTACTGCTTCTAAAGTATGCGTAACTCGTGATATTTTTTTTTGCAATAGCATTGTTTGTCATGACCAGCTACGAGCAAATAAACGTCACCACTACATTTCTGAGACAGAACTGGTCCAGAAACGTGCCCGTTTTATTTATATTTATCCATTCCGAATTTTGGCCTTATGTGATCTGACCTTTTTTAAATTTTATAAATTGAGTCCGAATGTTTTTGAATGGATGGATTTCCGAGGTCAGACCCGCGCTAGGCATAGCTTGTTGCGCAGGCCCTGACCCCACCATCCGATCAAGCAATTCCTGGCGTCCGGCAGAATTTAGAAGCGAAAGTTTTACGTGCCCGACATACTTGGACCCGGTCCGCCCCGCCCTCTGACGTCATCTGCCTTGAGTGCGACCGCTGCCACCGGCCACAGGTCATCCCAGTCAGGAGCAAATAGCGAGCACCGAAGCCACTCGAGCCCGGGCTGCCACTACCGGGTGAGGTCAGAAGTCCAGCGCTCTCCCAACTGAGCTACAGGGGCGGACCTTTTTTGAGCATAGTGACCTTTTGTGACCTGACTTTGACCTTGGCCTTTACCAAAAATATAACGTTATCTCACTTCACTTTAGCTGGGATGTGTATTATTCCTTTGAGAGCACTTTGGGTGATATTGGTCGGAATCGAAGGCTTTGTATGGAAAGTATGACCCATATACTCAAATACCTTGATGTTGACCTTTGACCTGACCGTGACCAGACATTTGGACTCAATTGAAAATTTCGAGTATTCTTTAGATGTGCTACATTGATAATTTTTGAATGCCGCCTTGCATGTCACGCTGCGATCATTGGTTCGGAAGATAACCCCTTTTTCCTGACGAAGGGTGGGCGACATTCGCCCCCCCCCTCTCAGTGAATGGCGTTCGGCGGAAACCCCAGTCAATGGCGGGTTAACTCAGTCATTACCGACTCAGATGTGTTGCACGGTAATTGTCTCGTTTTATATCCAGACGTACCAGGTGTGTGACTTTGGAGGGCAGCAGGATGCCGGAGCTGATGTAGGTCCTCCCTTGGCCGGTCCGTGAGCGCAGGAAGCGCACCATACGCTCCAACAGGTAGATCACCCCCGGCACAATCACCCACTTCCAGAAGTTTGGGCCGTGCAGAATCAGAAGAATCATGTATGGTACGTACAGCAGGTGCGTCCGGTAAAACACCTGCCGAATGGGAAACGACGTATTCATTTTCCAGGGCATTGAATGAGCAACTTGTATATGAATTGTCATGTCAAAACTAAATATTTGTGCTCGCTATCGTTTTAAAGTACAGCAAGCAGATTTGTCAATAAATCTGATTTGTTAATATGCATGGCGTATTAACGATAAAGCCAGGCTATGCCACTTTTAAAGAACTGCATTACGAAACGAAGAAAACATACTTCGAAATATGTTCAAGATCACATATGATAGATTCGTTAACATCTTAGCTGTTCAATTTGCATCACCCTATCTCCAAGAGCGGGCGCCCCCTGATGACTCACCTCGAAGTTGCCCTTTTTCCTGACGAAGGGATGTGAGCAGATGACCATGACTGTGAGGATGATGATGAGCGCCACCCCGCTGGGGTTGGCGATGCCCGGCACCAGTCCGAACCTTCCTGGCCGCATGGTGAGAAGCCACTCGGCGTAGGTGAAGTTACCCTCGTTCAGCGCGTGCAGGGCTCCGCCCGGTGGCACCACGTTAATGGCTGTGAGAGAATGGAGTCTCATGGTCGGGTCGTAGCGGGAAGCAGGTGACATGTTGACCCATGCTTTGTTGGGGGTTCAGGACCTTCACGTCTCTAGCACCCTAGGTTCAGCGCGGAAACTGCTCAGTTTATTCCAGTTATTTGCATAAGCTGGCGAATGAGCATGAAAATAAATCGCTTAAAGCTCCGTTCACCAACTCAAAGCACTGCCACTATATCGGTTAATGGATGTGACCCGTGTCACTTCTATACCTGAGGTGATTCAAGTTAAACGTATAGCATGTTGTGTAAAAGAACATTATGAGAGAGGTTGTGAGTTGCCATCTTGTTGAACTGAGATGACATATGTACTATGTGAAGCACCACTGGTTAATCTCTGCAGCCGGTCAGTAAAGTAAATTAACGTAACTGCCTTCCGGAGACACCCTTAGGGTCTCTGAGCGCCACACAATCTGATAAGGTGGCGAGATCTGTTATCTCCACTCCCGTCTCCCATAATCGTTACAATCAATCATACTTAGCGATACAGAAGACACTGACTAGACTTCTGCGGCGCTCCAGCTGTGACTACCTCCCACACTTACCAAGGTTGCAGAGGTGTGCGAAGGTGTGACTCAGACTGTAGACGAAGGTGAACATGCCGGCCATCTTGTGAAAGTAGATGTGCTCGTCCAGAGGCAGGATCGAGCCGAGGCCATGCGAGCGAGCGAAGGTGATGACGTTCCTCAGCATCACGGCGATGATGAATGCGCTGGTGAAATTCAGCACCTGACCTGGCAGAGCAGAGCGAGGGCGTCCTCAGTCGGAGCTCATTTGATACGGCTGTTGCGACTGAGATGGAGTGGCCTCATTTACAAGTTCCTGTCATGTGTTTGAGTTATCGCGTAGGCTACGTAGACGTTTATAATTGTGTTGATGTCGCTCTTCGTTTGCTTTCCATGAGTGGCTTACCTATGTTACACAATTCGTCAACATAGTCATCGATCGCTAGAACAGTACGCAATCCATTGCAGTACAGAGTGATGGTGAGGACACGACATCCTCCGATCGTGTTCCCTTTGAGTGTTTCTCACCACATGCTCTTGCCATGATGTAGAATCCTGGGTAGTCTTTGAATTCGACGCAGCGGCCGACGAAGAGACCCACGTTGACGGCGAGGAAGGCGAACAGGAAGGCCAGGTAGGCGTAGTTGTTCCTGATGTAGGGCAGTGAGAACTGATACGGCTTGATGGAGCTCAGTTTGCGGAGGATTGATAGCCGGGTTTTGGGCGGTGGCGGCACCAGCCACCGGTCGATGCTGGGAACGAGATCAATAACAGGCAGCAGTTAGATCGAAGAAGTTCGTAAATGTATAAGACGATACCATGCCCCCAGGGTTTACACCGTTGTTGGTGCATGCCAGTTACGGTTTAAGCAAAATAACCGGAAAATAAGAACAACTATTATACCTTGTCTTCAGTATATTCACTGCATGATTTTCCAGTCCAAGTATTTCTCTACATCGTCTGTTCAAGTCGCTAAACCAGCACATGAATGCATTGACCGGCGACAGATACCACTCTCGTACAAATGAAGAACAACCACAATATCCCCAAGAGACTCACCAACACTTCTCCCACACCGCCTCTGTATTTTAGCGCCAAGCGACTTGTCACTGATCTACACAGACCTACATACACCGACCTCACCCCCACTGGCGGATCCAGAGAGGGGGAGCGTCAGAGGTAAATGCCCCCCAACAGGATTTTTGTTTGGGGGCATTCAATACAAGTATGCCCCCGCGCGTTCTCAATTTATCGTAAAATCGTAAACATTGTTTTTGCAGCAGCAAAATCCAGCAATCCACAGTCAAAAACCGAAAAATTTCGCGCCGCTTCGCGGCATGACAAAAGTTTCGCAATTGTTTTTACAAATTTTGAAATGGAAAATGGATTTCTTAAGTGTCTGGCAGAGTCTCTCCTTGGCGGTAATTGCTGTCCCCGGGGCCCACCCCCTTCATAAAATATTAACTGTCAAGCGGGCTACATGTTTAGCTAGCTAGCCTGCCGAGTTCCGAAGAAGGCGCCGCGAACGCAAGGACGCAGACATCGGCACCCGGAAGCTGCTCCAGCGGTGCCCAACTTGCTGGACCGAAGAGCTAATAGTGGGTACCTGGTCAGGACTATCTCCCCAAGCCATCTCCCACCATGGCTCCTCCAGATCCACAGGGACCATTTATGCGCAGAAAAGTCGTTCTGCTTCTTGTTGCTTTCAAACCATTTGCACCGTTACCAGTTGTTACAGTTCGGTACATATATGTAATATGTATACGGTTATTATTATCATATGCACTATCGAGCGCTGACTGCCGCCGGCCATCGTGATTTACTATCCGAAGCTAACGTACATATTTTAAAAACTACCTTCATTTCAATATTTGTAATCATACCGAGATGTGCAACCAGGAAAAGGGGTTACCTGGCTTGGCTCCAATCACGGTCTGGTTACGAAAGGAAAATTTAGTTTTCCACAACCTAAAATTTAAATTTGCACGCCGCTTCGCGGCGTCACATCAGTGAAAATCGTCATAACGAAGCCATCGTCATCGTCTTCGGTTCGTCGTATAACGCTAAATTTAATGTATAGCATGTTTACCTTCTTATCCTCTACAAGGCATATCGCATACATTTCTGTGTTTTATCAGGCAAACCGTAAACATTTCGCGCTGCTTGGCGGCGCTAAATAACAAAATACTATAATAGCCGTTTTCACGAATGATTATTGCGCTAAAAAAATTATCAAAGATTCTGAAAGTTTTGAAAAACTACACAACTTTTACATGCGATTTTTGGCTAGAAATGTCCCTCATAATTGTGTAATATCTCATAATTGTGTAATATGTTGGTAAGAATACAATATGTTGACAAAACTGCGGTTTAGTGGTAATACGCAAGATAAATATTGATAGAATCTTCCTGAAAAGTTTCAGGAAGATTATATTAATACTTGTCTTGCTTATTACCACCAAACCGCAATGTTGTCAACATATTTTATTCTTACCAACATTTTACACAATTATGAGGGACATTTCTAGCCAAAAATCGCATGTAAAAGTTGTGTAGTTTTTCAAAACTTTCGGAATCTTTCAGAAACTTTTCAGCGCAATAATTCTTCGTGAAAACGGCTAATATGAACATCCACATTACAAATGCTGCAAAGGCTTAAATGCACGCATACAAAAATGGGTTACATTTTTTCGTCATTTCAGCCAACCCCACACTAAAAAATTATCGGCGACGCCCCTGGGAGTTGATATGAGATAGACATTATTATGTGTATATGCTACGGAATGTCGCGTTTTTTCTCCCTTTTTCCCGAAAAAGGTGAATTACTTAAGCTCGAATATCAAAATAAGGTGACCAGGGAAAAGACGACTGTGCAGCAGAGAAGTGAGCACACTGAACAAACTAGGGATAGACCCAAGCGCACCGGCGTTCCGGAGCAACCTAAAGCGCACGATATTGGACGGATAGAGGCGAAACGATGTCTGTGCAAGCAACTGAACTGTGATGTGTATTCTACGTTTACCTGTATGTATGCCCTTGTTTTTTTTTTAAAAACAGAAATGACGTGCATCTTTTAAAAGCCATGTCCATCGTGGATGAGTTGCGAAATACATCAATCAATCAATCAATCAATCAACCGGCCAAATCCGCGGAGAGAGAAAAAATAGGGGTACCTTTTGCCACAAAAAGATGCCCTCCCCCCCCCCCCCCAACACGGAGAGAGGCTGGATCCGCCAGTGCTCACCCCTGCCCCGGCCCGGTCCCCTACACTGCAACACCAACACACTGCGACACACTGCAACACACTGCACTGCAACACCCAGCGACTTGGACACCCACCTGATGGAGAGATTCTCCAGCAGTCCCTCGTGCTTGGCCAGCTGCGCCTTGAGCGCCTCGTACGTGATGGCGCCCTTGGCCTCTACGTCTGCGTCCTCGGACAGCGCGGATGTGAGGTCCTCGATCTGCTCCTCGCTGAACTTCATGCCGTTCTCCTCCATACAGGCGTGCATCACGTGCTGCAGCTCGCGGTGCTGGATCAAACCGTCACCTGGGAGGGGGATGGGGGGGGGGGGGGGCACGGTGGGGTGCGTGAGTGGTCAGATCACAGCGAGGAGACGAGGACACCTGAACAGCGGTCTGGCGCGCATATTTTCGAAGAAGATGTGTTAAATATAATGGCTATCGGAGATGAGCAGAAAGATATGTGGGCGCAACGGGAAATCACGAACCGTAAAAAGCAAGGTGGTTGTAAGGAGACAGATGATTGGGTAATACTAATTTGTTCGTTAACCCTATTAGTGTCGGGGGTGGGGTGGGGGGTGGGGGGTGTAAACGACCCCCCCTAAGGTTTTTCCGCCCCTGTCCCCAAACGAGTAGAGATATGGCCATCAAACTTTTTGAATTTTCCTAAATATTCATTGGGCATATTTTGGCGCAATTTTCAAAGTTTTCAGTTCACCAGGGGCGGCTTCAGGCGTGGTTTTTGAGGGCATGTTCTGGTGTTCAGCGTGTCTCGGCTTTCGAAGGGAATCGATTTCCATTATCTAACCGTTGTAGATACGAGCTTACAACTTTCACACCTTTTCTTGCTGCTATTTGTTAGATTTGTTGAACATTTTATCATTATTTTATTGCGCATGGGTGCCTCCAGGGACGAATTTTGGGAAGCATTTTGGGTCACTGGCATTACATGTAAACCTGACAGATAAGAATTTAGAACTTGGAGAACCTTCTTAGCTATTCTTTGCACAGCTTGTGCGATTTTTCTACTTCTATTTTTGGGTTGACCACAGGCGACTCCAGGGACGGAGTTTGGGGGCATGTGTTTGACTCCGTACACACACATTGTGTTTAGTAACTCAAAACGTTATTTTCAGTCTCATTTTCGTGCAATATCATCTGCATGGATCACAATTGTATTTTGTGGCATAGGCGGTCCCAGGGATGAAATTAGGTGGCATTGTGGACCCACGACGTGTAACTACATAGCAAAAGATATCAACTTGAAACTTGATGACATGTTTTGGCAATGCCTTGCACACGTTCCATATTTTTGGGGTGTTGCCCAAGGGCGACTGCAAGGACGGATTTTGGGGGGCGTGTGCTTGACTCCGTACTAACACACGCACACACACACACACACACACACACACACACAACACACACACACACACACACACACACACACACACACACACACACACACACACACACACACACACACACACACACACACACACACACACACACACACACACACACACACACTCACACACACACACACACACACACACACACACACACACACACACACACACACACACACACACACACACACACACACACACACACACACACACACACACACACACACACACACACACATTGTGTTTAGTGCCCCAGCACGTTATTTTGCAGCCAGTAATCTCATGCGATATCATCTGCATGGATCACAATTGTATGTTGGGGCATAGGCGGTCCCAGGGGTGGGAGACAAGCGCATGGCCCAATGCTAAAGGCGGTACCAGGGATGAAATTGGGGGGAATTGTGGAGTGTGGACCCATGCGTGACACTACATAGCAACATATATTAATAAGCAAAGATAAGGATAACAAAAGACAAGGCTCAATTCCCCTCCCCTTCCCCTCTTGAGCACGCCACTGCACAAATACAAAACTGCAATTATTTACTTTTTCATGCATACACATGGAATTATAAGCAGCCAAAACATAAATCAAATCGGCACAAATGTTATAGTGACATCTTTAGATACCCCTTTTGAATTGCCTGGGGACGCCATTAGGGTTATTTCCCAAAATTTGAAAAGGATTATATGTAAGAGCATATAATTAGATGGGGAAATACATCAACATGCAAAATTGCGTTCATACAAGTTCCAGGGTAAAGAATCTAAAATGCATGTTTTCCCCATTTGTTTTGCTACCTGTACCCGCCCATGGCAAACATTTTTGTAGTTGAGAATATATAAATGTAGTTCAAGCTGCAAGGAATTGAATGGTTTCCAGGTTCCCGGAGTGAATCGGTCCAGTGGTTTCCGAGATACGAGGGGGGGGGGGGCGAATAGCCCCCCCCCCCCGACAATTTTGTATCTTTTTTAGCCCGACAGTAATGGGGTTAACTGGTCGGTTGGTTGGTTTATATTTGTAAACCGACCGAACCGGCAAAAGGAATAGCTACAGACGGAGGCGATACAAACGGAAGACAACCCGAAGAGGCAATAACACTTCAAACAGTGGACAATATGTTTCACCGAAGGCTGAAACCCGCAACTGACACGGTTGCTATCTGCCAACGATCGGACTCGAATACAATTTTTCGTGAAACGTTGTCCCTCCTATTTCCACCTACCGTCGAGGTCGTACACCTTGAAGAGGAAACGGATCTTGTCATCGTGCGACTGTCCGGCGAACTGGTGCATGGCGTCGAGGAACTCCTGGAGCGACACCGTACCGCTGCTGTCCTTGTCAAAGATCTGGAACACCCGCTCGGCGAAGAACGGCTGCAATGGCGGATAAGGAATCAGTTGGGATGTCAACTTCGGTGACAAGAAAGTGCTGGTTAACGTATGGAGTCTCCTAGATTGAATCCCTTCAGAAATGGCTATAAGAAATATATTTGACAGTTTTGTTAACGAAATAAAATAACTCAAGTAAGCCTAACAATTCATGTCAAGAATAATAAATCAGTCACATTCTTGTATACGATGGGGCCGAAATATCACCCTCGTAACTCGTGTTATGAAAAATACCTCAGTATCTGATGAGTCAAAGCTAACATTTAAGCAAACATGTAACATGTTTCTTGACCGTTTTCTGATTGTTCGTTCATTGTGTATGTTGAGAAACACTAGAGATGCTTACATTCTTTGTCTGGACGATCTGTTTGAAGTCTTCCAGGTGGAGTTCTTCTGAATCACCCAGCTGGTCTCGGAATAATCCCTCCAGCCATTCAAGGTTCTCCTTGGCGAAGCCATTGCGTGGCCTGAAAATATTTCAAATGATCAATATGCAAAACAATGATGTCTCAAAATGTTTAATGTACCAATAAATCGCGATAAATATATTTTTGAACTGAAGTATATGCGACTTCTGGCCAAACTTAGTCATGTGTGACGTCATCGCTCCAGCCTGGTTGAGATCATCGCTGGCGTGTTGAGATCAGCATCACGACTGTTCACAGTGACGTCACGAATGTTCACAGTGACGTCACGAATGTTCACAGTGAAGTCACGACTGCTCACAGTGACGTCACGACTGCTCACAGGGACGTCATGACTGTTCACAGTGACGTCACGAATGTTCACAGTGACGTCACGACTGCTCATAGTGACGTCACGGCTGCTCATAGTGACGTCACGACTGTTCACAGTGACGTCACGACTGCTCACAGTGACGTCACGACTGCTCACAGGGACGTCACGACTGTTCACAGTGACGTCACGAATGTATGTATGTATGTATGTATTAAAGCATGAACTATCCACACGAATGAGGTTTTTACAGTTGTTTGTCATGTTGGCAGGTTACACAGGGTACAATACAAAACACATCAGCATGCACTTTCACACTTCCACACACGCATAAAACTCAGTGCACCTCGCATGTCACGTCAGGTATGGCGCCCTGGCTCCAGGCTACGCTTCAGCTCTCTCATGAACTTGTTCACAGTGACGTCACGACTGAATGTTCACAGTGACGTCACGACTGTTCACAGTGACGTCACGACTGCTCATAGTGACGTCACGGCTGCTCATAGTGACGTCACGACTGTTCACAGTGACATCACGACTGCTCACAGTGACGTCACGACTGCTCACAGGGACGTCACGACTGTTCACAGTGACGTCACGAATGTTCACAGTGACGTCACGACTGCTCATAATGACGTCACGACTGTTTCACAGTGACGTCACGACTGCTCATAGTGACGTCACGGCTGCTCATAGTGACGTCACGACTGTTCACAGTGACGTCACGACTGTTCACAGTGACGTCACGAATGTTCACAGTTACGTCACGACTGTCCATAGTGACGTCACGACTGTTCAGAGTGACGTAACGACTGTGCAAAGTGACGTCACGACTGTTCACAGTGAAGTCACGTGGGAGTCGGCCATGTCGCTGTCCCAGGCTCCGCTACCTCGCCCTCTGCGGTCGGCCGCGCCAAACCACCCGCTGCCGACCACTGCAACCATCGAGCAAGCGACAGCTCATCGAGCGTGACGGTTCTGACGGCGGTGTTGAGACGTCCCGGGCCCTGCAGCGAGGCGGGGTCAGGCCGGGATCACCTTTCCGCTCCGGAAGCTGAGGCAACACCCGGCGGAGGGTGTGTCGGAGCTCGGAACGATGAGAGCACACGGTTACGGTATAATTAGTAGACTCACGAGCCGCTGCAAACCCGCTGACGTGCAGCCGCTGCCCTGCAGGGGAGGGGCGGGGTCAGGGAGGAAGCAGGGAGGGGCGGGGTCAGGGAGTACGCGACAATGGGTCGTTAACGAACGCACGGTCGGAACTTCTGCTGTGTGCTCCTCAGGTTGATGTATATGTCAGGGAAATATAGAGCCATCATCGGGGTCATGCCTCCAAAACGACTGCAGTCGGTCGAAATTTGATGCTTTTTCCTGATTTTAAAAGAAAACCTGGACAACTTTAGAAAGTATGTTTGAATCCGCCTCATATGTATGAGGAAGCGAGACCTGATCCGTTTTTGTAACTTTGTCAAACTTTTCAGGATTTTAACCCACGCCAACTAGTTTTGGCAGTTTGGATCTGCTATCGCCAGTGATCTCAGGTTACGTGCTCCTTCATCAGGTCACGTGGTACATGTCAGGCAGGGGCGTATAGCTGCTCCAGACAAGTTGGGGGGGGGGGGGGGGCTGAGCTGGTAAAAATCGCGTAAAGTACCATCAAAATCCACAAAAATACAGATATCTCCCCGATTTGAACCACTTTCTCGTCCAAGTTGGGGGGGGGGGGGGGGCTGAAGCCAAGTTGGGGATGGGGAGGGCTGAGCCCCCTCAACTGAATAGGAAACTACATCCCTGGTGTCAGGCGTATCAGCGATGTCACGTGTTCACGTGTTCCTCCTGTGATGGATGCCACTCGGCACTGGTAGCCCGCTCTCTCACGGTGGCCGATCACAGGGCAGCAGCAGCTGTTGCAGTGACCTGTTGCAATGTTCCCATGAAGCAATGGTACATGCGTAGCCGTTGTTCGTGTTTTGGTAAACAGGCAGAAAGCACGTAACAACGCGCAGACTCACGTCAGGAGCTGGCATCAGTAACAGGTGGGAAAAGAAAGATATTTGCACTAACACAAAACATAGTTTGGCAGCATGTGACGTATATATATATATATATATATATATATATATATATATATATATATATATACTATATATATATATATATATATATATATATATATATATATAGTATATATATATATATATATACTATAATATATATAATATATATATATATATATATATATATATATATATATATATATATATATATATATATATATATATATATATATATATATATATATACTATATATATATATATATATATATATATATATATATATATATATATATATATATATATATATATATATATATATATATATATATATATATATATATATATATATATATATATATATATATATTATATATATATATATATATATAT
>JAXIVJ010008897.1:10000-53451 GCA_036785665.1 Chirona hameri | reverse complement strand
GAATATTTATAGTTTGCAATGTATATTTTGTACCATTTTAACACACACCACATTGAAACACCAATGGATAATGGATATATATGGACCATTGAGTAAAGAAATCCCACAAAAGTCGGAACTTGAGATAATTAATCAACAACAGACTAACAGGAGAGTGGAACAGGTCAAGGTGAGTAGACTTCTTTCAACTTTTGGTGGTTTGCAAAAACAAGAAGCATGATAGGATCACGCAAGTCCAAACAAGCAGCTTAAAATCAGTACAAATGATGATGAGGATGTGGAAAACAAGATTTTGGAAGAAAGAATCGCCAAAACTAAACGAGAAATCAGTTTTACTTTATACAAACTCAGAGAGGCAAGACGATCTCTACGTGAAAGTCTCGAAGACGGCAAGTACAAACGTAGCCTAGACATCATTGATAGGACATGTACAGCGACAAATCAAGAAGCAAAAAGATAGACTGGATAAAAAACACGAAAGGTTTGTTCCAGAACAGTCCTTGGGTCTCGGCATCTAACCGGATAAAAACATTGTGAACATGTCATCGCACCGTCTTGAACCAGATGGAGAGTCTAGTCCTGGGGCTACGGCTTAATTTCTCAACGAAGCCTACAGATGAGTTCAATTTGGATCATCTGGTGTCTTTAGTAAAGGCCAATAATTGTGATGTCACATGATTCTCCTAACTGGATGTCTACTCAGTTCACTTGATGTCTGCGCCGGATAACAGAGTTGGCATTCCTTGCAAGATTCACTCTGGCTCTTAAAGCCTTGAAAAGCAAGAGCGATTTGCTAATAACCAAGTCGGATAAAGCCAACCAAATAGTAATTTTGGATCGTGCTAACTACTACAGCAAGCTGGACGAACTACTGGTGGATGACCGAACATACGAAAAGCTCAAGAAAAAACTCTCTAGAAGACAAAGGTGAAAATGTTCAACAAAAAAATGAAGAAGTTGGCTGAGGAAGACAGACTTACTGTAAATACTTTCAAAGCATGAATTCGTCTCTGCCATACATGTACGGTCTTCCTAAAACTCACAAGGTAGGCAATTCTCTTAGGCCAATCATATCCAATGTTGTTTCCGTAACATACAAACTGTCTAAATGGCTTGCCAATCATCTCGCTCCTGTTGTAGGTATAAGCTCGGATTCCTACATAAAGAATAGTCAGGATTTTTGTGAGAAGGTAAAAGGTCTTAAATCCCGGCAGGTAGTCGATTGGTCAGTTTCGATGTAGAATCGTTATTTACGATGGTACCGTGTGAACGAAACGACTAAGTACCTGGAAGAAATCATTCCATAGGTTAAACTTAGATATAACGATAATTAACAAGAAATGTATCGATCTGATCAGAGTGTTCTTAGATGACAATGTGTGTGTGTAGCCAACGATAGGTTTTATAGGCAGAAGGCGGTTTAACGATGGGAAATCCTCTCTCACTATTTTGGCCAATCTTTTCATGGAATATTTTGAAAGCAAGCTGCTTAAGGATATAGCGCCGCCCAGCTTGATTTGGCTTAGGTACGTAGGATGTGTTTTCCATTTGGCCGAAGATAGCGACTTTGACAGCTTTTTCACTCGGCTCAATAATCTTAATTCATGTATTAAGTTTAAAGTTGAGTGGGAAAAGAACGACCAGATCCCATTTTTGGATGTTTTGGTTCACAAAGGGCCATCAGGGTTTCGCTTCTCAGTCTACAGAAAGCCGACTAACCCAAACGCCTACATTCATTATACTCTTTTCATGACAAACGTACCAAAAAGGCAGTGATATTGGGGCTATTCCTTAGAGCATATAGGATCTGCAACTCAGAAACACTCGGGGAAGAAATGATAAATATTCAAAGATATTTGCATAGGTACGATATCCTGAATGGTGTATCCATTGTCGCTCATATGTCGGCTAGACAAACTTTTTTTCACGAAAAATAGGGAAAAAGAGAAGCACCCAAGAAATGCTTAGTTTTATCGTATAACGAAGGTTTAACGGGCTTCAAAAAAAGTGTGCCACGAGGATGGTTGTGGGGGGGTGGCATTCACGTACCCGAATACGATATCGAAAACCTTGATAAAAAACAAACCCAAAGTGGGGAAAAAAACACTGGTGTTTATACGATTCCATGTAAGGTGTGCCCTAACACAGCTTATGTAGGGGGAAACGGAAGGAGTTTAGAAAAAAGGACACCGGAGGGACATACGAGTAGGGAATGAGAAAAGCGCATTTTTTGTCATGTTAGGGGATTATCAGCATTCACTAAATTTCGACCAAGCCAGAATCGTGTGTTCAGTTCAGATGATTACATCAAAACGCCGTGTTGTAGAATCTAGCATTAATTATTACAAACACACAAGATGAATCCAGATGAATCACAACACACACACAGGGCCATTTCGCTTTCATTAAAGTGATATCGGGAATAATTAAAGCGAGGTTTTGCAACGAAAGCTCCACCTTAACCCGCCACATCAGTAGCACACGCACCTAAAATTCGCACATCAGTAGCACCGCACCTAAAATCGCACATACAGTAGCACACGCACCTAAAATTCGCACATCAGTAGCACACGCAGTCAGTCACCTTACACGACATTGACAAGAAAATTATAATGTCTCAGGTCCCATGCTGTAGGGGGCCCCGCTCAAGAACAAGTGACAGCAATCCGCGAAGTTTTATAAAAACGGGTGGGGACCCGCTCACCAGGGGGCCCGCTTTTAGGCTCTGACCCCCCCCCCCCCCCCCGAAATGGGAATCCTGCGTGCGCCACTGCCCGTGGTCAAGCATTTTACAATATGTAAAGCAATTGATGCCTCAACAGCTGTGCCAAAAACGGCGGCGCGCAACGCCGCCGTTTCTTCGCGCTAACCTCGAACCACCTTAGGGGGACGTCTAAACCTGGCACGGCGCGGGAAATCCGGACAGTAGATTCCCCAGGGCCTGGATCGGGGTACTAGTGCATTTTCAATGGAAGGTCCACTGTCAGGACAGTGGATTTCACTGTTTTAGACCCCCCCCCTCTAACCTCGGGAAAACTAAAAGTGCTAGAAAGACGCAAGAACAAAGGCGTTCAAAAAGCTCTCGACAAGCACATTCGAAGATACTCAGATATTTTGTCCTCAAGTCAATAATTGAGGTCACCACAGGTCATCAAAGGTCAGATTTTCAAGTTTTAGGACTACGCTCCAGAAACCCCAGATATCACAGAAACTATGATAGCGTAGGAACAAACGAAAAATCAAACAATGGAAAATCTCCTGATAAATGCAATCGCTAAAGTGTTCCTCGAATTTGAGATCAAGTCAATTAGTTAAGGCTCCAGAGCTCATCAAATGTCAAAAGGTCATGCAAAAAAGTGTATCACAAATAGCTTTTTACCTAATAACGACAAGGCAATAATTGTGACGCCATCGTGCTTGTCTCGTTCAATACGCCTTCGGACTCATATTAGTGTTGACCAGGACAGGCCAACTTACAAATGTGACCTCAGGGCAAGGTTCAAGTGGTGGTGACCCAAGTAGGTCATGTGATGTCCCGTGAGTTAGGCGTCGGATTCGGATTCGAATTCAGCGTTCGAGCAGCGATTCACTTCAAAATCTGGTTACAGGTCAATTGAGGGCACGTCTGGATTACGAAAACAACATTTATTTTGGCATTCAAGGTCATCTTCAAGGTCATTTCCAAGCGTCAAAGGAACGGGGCGCCTCAAAACGACCTTAAGGGTTGCTCCAATTGCAAAAAAAAATGGTATCAGTCGATTCCCGGGTCCATATCTAACCTCCGCATTAACAACCTCACGCGTGCCTTATATCCTTTAGACCATAACAGGTTCTCAAAGGACGGGGCGCCTCCAAACGCCCTTAACGGTTGCTCCAATTGCAAAAACAATAGTCTCAGTCGATTCCTCAGGTCCTATTATCTAACCTCCGCATTAGAAACCTCACGCGTTGCCTCATATCATTGAGACCATAAAAGTTTCTCAAAGGACGGGGCGCCTCAAAACGCCATTAAGGGTTGCTCCAATTGCAAAAACAATGGTCTGAGTCAATTTCTCAGGTCCATATCTAACCTCCGCATTGGAAACTTCACGCAAGCCTCATATCCTTGGAAACCATAAAATGTTCTCAAAGGAGGAGCGGGCTCCTCAAACTGCCCTTAAAGGTTGCATCCAATTGGCACAAATAATGATCTCAGTAGATTCCCCGGGTTCCATATCTAACTTCCGCATTGGGCAACCTTCACCGCGTGGCCTCATATCATTGAGACCATAAAGAGGTTATCAAAGGACGGGGCGCCTCAAAACGACCTTTAAGGGTTGCTTCAATTGCAAAAATAATGGTCTCAGTCTGATTCCCCGGAATCCATATCTAACCTCCGCATTGGCAACCTAACGTTCTTGTGCCTTATATCCTTGAGACCATAAAAGGTTCTCAAAGGACAGGGGCGCCTCAAAACGCCCTTTAACAGTTGCTCTCAATTGCAAAAACAATGGTCTCAGTCGATTCCTCAGTCCATTTCTAACCTCCGCATTGGAAACTTCACGCGTGCCTACATCTTTGAAACCATATAATGTTCTCAAAGGGACGGGGCGCCTCAAACGCCCTTAACTGTTGTCTCCAATTGCAAAAAAAAAATGGTCTCAGTCTTATCACCCTCAGGTCTATATCTAACCTCCGCAATTGGAAACCTCACGCGAGCCTCATATCCTTGAAACCATAAACATGTTCTCAAAGGACGGGGCGCCTCAAAACGCCCTTAAAGGGTTGCTCCAATGGCCACAAATAATTATCCCAGTAGATTCCCCGGGTCCATATCTACCTCCGCATTGGCAAGCCTCACGCGTGCCTCATATCCTTGAAGACCATAAAAGGTTATCTAAGGACGGGGCGCATCAAACGCCTTTAAGGGTTGCTCCAATTGCAAAATAATAGTCTCAGTCGATTCCCCGGGTCCATATCTACCCTCCGCATTGGCAACCTCACGCGTGCCTCCACATCCTTGAAACCATAAAATGTTCTCAAAGGGACGGGGCGCCTCAAAACGCCCTAACGGTTGCTCCCAATTGCAAACACAATGGCTTCAGTCGATTCCTCAGGCCCATATCTAACCTCCGCATTGGAAACCTCACGCGTGCCTCATATCTTTGAGACCATAAAATGTTCGCGAAGGACGTGGCGCCTCAAAACGCCTTTAGGGGTTGCTCCAATTGCAAAAATAATGGTCTCAGTCGATTCCCCGGGTCCATATCTAACCTCCGAATTAGCAACCTCACGTGTGCCTTATATCCTTGAGACCATAAAAGGTTCTCAAGGACGGGGGCGCCTCAAAAACGCCCTTAACCGGTTGCTCCAATTGCAAAAACAATGGTCTCAGTCGATTACTCAGGTCCATATCTAACCTCCGCATTGAAAGCTCTTGCGTGCCTTATATCCTTGAAACCATAAAAATGTTCTCAAAGGACGGGGCGTCATCAAAACGCCTTTAAGGGTTTGCTCGAATTGCAAAAATAATTGGTATCAGTCGATTCCCCCCGGGTCCATATCTAACCTCCGCATAGGCAACCTCACGCGTGTCTTATATCCTTGGGACCATAAAAGGTTCTCAAATGACGGGGCGCCTCAAAACGCCCTTAACGGTTGCTCCAATTGCAAAAATAATGGTCTCAGTCGATTTGTCAGGTCCATATCTAACCTCCACATTGGAAACCTCACGCGTGCCTCATATCCTTGAGACCATAAAAGGTTCTCAAAGGACGGCGCCTCAAAACGCCTTTAAGGGTTGCTCCAATTGCAAAAATAATAGCCTCAGTCGATTCCCCGGGTCCATATCTAATCTCCGCATTGGAAATTTCACGCGTGCCTCATATCCTTGAAACCATAAAATGTTCTCAAAGGACGGGGCGCCTCAAAACGCCCTTAAAGGTTGCTCCAATGGCACAAATAATGATCTCAGTAGATTCCCCGGGTCCATATCTAACCTCCGTATTGAAGGAGGTTAGATATGGACCCGGGGAATCGACTGAGACCATAATTTTTGCAATTGGAGCAACCCTAAAAGGCGCTTTGAGGCGCCTGTCCTTTGAGAACCTTTTACGGTCTCAATGATATGAGGAACGCGTGAGGTTGCCAATGCGGAGGTTAGATATGGACCTGAGGAATCGACTGAGACCATTGTGTTTGAATTGGAGCAACCGTTAAGGGCGTTTTGAGGCGCCCCGTCCTTTGAGAACATTTTATGGTTTCAAGGATATGAGGCACGCGTGAGGTTTCCAATGCGGAGGTTAGATATGGACCTGAGGAATCGACTGAGACTATTGTTTTTGCAATTGAAGCAACCGTTAAGGGCGTTTTGAGGCTTTTAGAAGTCTTTGAGAACCTTTTATGGTCTCAAGGATATGAGGCACACGTGAGGTTTCCAATGCGGAGGTTATATATGGACCTGAGGAATCGACTGAGTCCGTTGTTTTTGGAGCAACCATTAAGGGTGTTTTGAGGCGCTCCGTCCTTTGAGAACCTGTTATGGTCTCAAGGATATAAGGCACGCGTGAGCTTGCCAATGCGGAGGTTAGATATGGCCCGGGGAATAGACTGATACCATTATTTTTGCAATTGGAGCAACCCTTAAGGGCGTTTTGAGGCACCCCGTCCTTCGATAACATTTTATGGTTTCAAGGATATGAGGCACGCGTGAAGTTCTCAATGCGGAGGTTATATATGGACCTAATAAATCGACTGAGACCATTGTTTTTGCATTTGGAGCAACCGTTAAGGGCGTTTTGAGGCGCCCCGTCCTTTGATAACCTTTTATGGTCTCAAGGATATAAGGCACGCGTCAGGTTGCCAATGTGGAGGTTAGATATAGACCCGAGGAATCGACTGAGACCATTATTTTTGCAATTGGAGCAACCGTTAAAGGCGTTTTGAGGCGCCCCGTCCTTTGAGAACCTTTTATGGTCTCAAGCATATGAGGAACGCGTGAGGTTGCCAATCTGGAGGTTAAATATGGACCTGAGGAATCGACTGCGACCATTGTTTTTGCAATTGGAGCAACCTTTAAGGGCGTTTTGAGGCGCCCCGTCCTTTGAGAACCTGGTATGGTCTCAAGGATATAAGCACGCGTGAGGTTGCCAATGCGGAGGTTATATATGGACCCGGAGAATCGACTGAGAACATTATTTTTTTTGCAATTGGAGCAACCCTTTAAGGCGTTTTGAGGCGCCCCGTCCTTTGAGAACTTTTTATGGTCTCAAGGATATAAGGCACGCGTGAGGTTGCCAATGTGGAGGTTAGATATGGTCCAGGGGAATCGACTGAGACCATTATTGTTGCAATTGGAGCAACCGTTAAAGGCGTTTTGAGGCTCCCCGTGCTTTGATAACATTTTATGGTGTCAAGGGTATGAGGCACGCGTGAGGTTTCAAATGCGGAGGTTAGATATGGACCCGGGGAATCTACTGAGATCATTATTTGTGCCATTGGAGCAACCTTTAAGGGCGTTTTGTGGGCTTGAGGGTTTTGAGTTTAAGGGCGTTTTGAGTTCTTTGAGAACCTTTTATGGTCTCAAGGATATAAGGCACGCGTAAGGTTGCCAATGTGGAGGTTAGATATGGACCCGAGAAATCGACTGAGACCAATATTTTTGCGATTAGAGCAACCCTGAAGGGCGTTTTGAGGCGCCCCGTCCTTTGAAAGCTTTTTATGGTCTCAAAGATATGAGGAACGCGTGAGGTTGCCAATGCGGAGGTTAGATATGGACCCGGGGAATCTACTGAGATCATTATTTGTGCCATTGGAGCAACCTTTAAGGGCGTTTTGTGGCGCCCCGTCCTTTGAGAACATTTTATGGTTTCAAGGATATGAGGCAGCGTGAGGTTTCCAATGCGGAGGTTAGATATGGACCTGAGGAATCGACTGAGACCATTGTTTTTGCCATTGGAGTAACCTTTAAGGGCGTTTTGAGGCGCCCTGTCCTTTGATAACCTTTTATGGTCTCAGGGATATAAGCACGCGTGAGGTTGCCAATGCGGAGGTTAGATATCGACCCGGGGAATCGACTGAGACCATTATGTTTGCAATTGGAGCAACCCTTAAAGGCGTTTTGAGGCGCCGTCCTGAGAACCTTTTATGGTCTCAAGGATATGAGGCACGCGTGAGGTTTCCAATGCGGAGGTTAGATATGGACCTGACAAATCGACTGAGACCATTCTTTTTGCAATTGGAGCAACCATTAAGGTCCTTTGAGAGCATTTTATGGTTTCAAGGATATGAGGCACGCGTGAGGTTTCCAATGCGGAGGTTAGATCTGGGCCTGAGGAATCGACTGAGACCATTATTTTTTTTGCGATTAGAGCAGCCTTGAAGGGCGTTTTGAGGCGTCCCGTCGTTTGAGAACCTTTCATGGTCTCAAGGATATAAGGCACGCGTGAGGTTGCCAATGCGGAGGTTAGATATGGACCCGGGGAATCGACTGATACCATTATGTTGGCAATTGGAGCAACCCTTAAGTGCGTTTTGAGGCGCCCCGTCCTTTGAGAACCTTTCATGGTCTCAAGGATATAAGGCACGCGTGGGGTTGCCAATGCGGAGGTTATATATGGACCCGGGGAATCGACTAAGATTATTATTTTTGCAATTGGAGCAACCGTTAAGGGCGGTTTGAGGCGCCCCGTTCTTTGAGAACCTTTTATGGTCTCAAGGATATAAGGCACGCGTAAGGTTGCCAATGCGGAGGTTAGATATCGACCCGGGGAATCGACTAAGACCATTATTTTTGCAATTGGAGCAACCCTTAAAGGCGTTTTGAGGCACCCCGTCCTTTGATAACATTTCATGGTTTCAAGGATATGAGGCACGCGTGAAACTTTCAATGCGGAGGTTATATATGGACCTAATAAATCGACTGAGACCATTGTTTTTGCATTTGGAGCAACCGTTAAGAGCGTTTTGAGGCGCCCCGTCCTTTGATAACTTTTTATGGTCTCAAGGATATAAGGCACGCGTCAGGTTGCCAATGCGCAGGTTAGATATGGACCCGGGGAATCGACTGATACCATTATTTTTGCAATTGGAGCAACCGTTAAGGGCGGTTTGAGGCGCCCCGTTCTTTGAGAACCTTTTATGGTCTCAAGGATATAAGGCACGCGTAAGGTTGCCAATGCGGAGGTTAGATATCGACCCGGGGAATCGACTAACACCATTATTTTTGCAATTGGAGCAACCCTTAAAGGCGTTTTGAGGCGCCCCGTCCTTTGATAACTTTTTATGGTCTCAAGGATATAAGGCACGCGTGAGGTTGCCAATGTGGAGGTTAGATATGGTCCCGGGGAATCGACTGAGACCATTATTGTTGCAATTGGAGCAACCGTTAAAGGCGTTTTGAGGCTCTCCGTGCTTTGAGAACCTTTCATGGTCTCAAGGATATAAGGCACGCGTGGGGTTGCCAATGTGGAGGTTAGATATGGACCCGAGAAATCGACTGAGACCAATATTTTTGCGATTAGAGCAACCCTGAAGGGCGTTTTGAGGCGCCCCGTCCTTTGAAAACTTTTTATGGTCTCAAATATATGAGGAACGCGTGAGGTTGCCAATGCGGAGGTTAGATATGGACCCGGGGAATCTACTGAGATCATTATTTGTGCCATTGGAGCAACCTTTAAGGGCGTTTTGAGGCGCCCCGTCCTTTGAGAACATTTTATGGTTTCAAGGATATGAGGCAGCGTGAGGTTTCTAATGCGGAGGTTAGATATGGACCTGAGGAATCGACTGAGACCATTGTTTTTGCCATTGGAGTAACCTTTAAGGGCGTTTTGAGGCGCCCTGTCCTTTGATAACCTTTTATGGTCTCAGGGATATAAGCACGCGTGAGGTTGCCAATGCGGAGGTTAGATATCGACCCGGGGAATCGACTGAGACCATTATGTTTGCAATTGGAGCAACCCTTAAAGGCGTTTTGAGGCGCCGTCCTGAGAACTTTTTATGGTCTCAAGGATATGAGGCACGCGTGAGGTTTCCAATGCGGAGGTTAGATATGGACCTGACAAATCGACTGAGACCATTCTTTTTGCAATTGGAGCAACCGTTAAGGTCCTTTGAGAGCATTTTATGGTTTCAAGGATATGAGGCACGCGTGAGGTTTCCAATGCGGAGGTTAGATCTGGGCCTGAGGAATCGACTGAGACCATTATTTTTTTTTGCGATTAGAGCAGCCTTGAAGGGCGTTTTGAGGCGCCCCGTCGTTTGAGAACCTTTCATGGTCTCAAGGATATAAGGCACGCGTGAGGTTGCCAATGCGGAGGTTAGATATGGACCCGGGGAATCGACTGATACCATTATGTTGGCAATTGGAGCAACCCTTAAGGGCGTTTTGAGGCGCCCCGTCCTTTGAGAACCTTTCATGGTCTCAAGGATATAAGGCACGCGTGGGGTTGCCAATGCGGAGGTTATATATGGACCCGGGGAATCGACTAAGATTATTATTTTTGCAATTGGAGCAACCGTTATGGGCGGTTTGAGGCGCCCCGTTCTTTGAGAACCTTTTATGGTCTCAAGGATATAAGGCACGCGTAAGGTTGCCAATGCGGAGGTTAGATATCGACCCGGGGAATCGACTAACACCATTATTTTTGCAATTGGAGCAACCCTTAAAGGCGTTTTGAGGCGCCCAGTCTTTGAGAACCTTTTATGGTCTCAAGGATATGAGGCACGCGTGAGGTTTTCAATGCGAAGGTTAGATATGGACCTGAGGAATCGACTGAGACCATTGTGTTTGCAATTAGAGCAACCGTTAAGGTTTTTTTTGAGGCGCCCGTCCTTTGAGAACCTGTTATGGTCTCAAGGATATAAGGCACGCGTGAGGTTGCCAATGCGGAGGCTAGATATGGACCCGGGGAATCGACTGAGACCATTATTTTGGCCATTGTAGCAACCCTTAAAGGCGTTTTGAGGCGCCCCGTCCTTTGATAACCTTTTATGGTCTCAAGGATATAAGGCACGCGTGAGGTTGCCAATGCAGAGGTTAGACATGGACCCGGGGAATCGACTGAGACCATTATTTTTGCAATTGGAGCAACGGTTAAAGACGTTTTGAGGCGCCCCGTCCTTTGATAACATTGTATGGTTTCAAGGATATGAGGCACGCGTGAGGTTGCCAATGCGGAGGTTAGATATGGTCCCGGGGAATCGACTGAGACTATTATTTTTGCAATTGGAGCAACCCTTAAAGGAAATAGTTCACCTTCAACATGGGTTTTGAACTGAAATAGCAGTTTTGTAGCCCGTGTTGAGAAATCCTTATCTGCAACTTTTCTTGGCTGAAAAGGCTCTCCAACCGAAGATATTTGACTTTTTGGCGAAGGAATACGGCGCATATATGATGTACCGTACCGTCTGAAAGTGCCAGCACTGCCATGGAGCATGCGCAGACCAATAACGCACACCATAAAATCAATAATTTACAACCTTCTGTCCTGAATTGGCGCGATGTAGGACCATTTTTGAACAGAAAAAAATTAAATGTATTAAAAAATATCATAAAATCGTGTTCTGAAGAAAAAAATTCCGAAGGTGAACTATTTCCTTTAAAGGCATTTTGAGGCGTCCTTTGATAACCTTTTATGGTCTCAAGAGTATAAGGCACGCGTAAGATTTCTAATGCGGAGGTTAGATATGGACCTGAGGAATCGACTGAGACTAGTGTTTTAGCAATTGGAGCAACCGTTAAGGGCGTTTTGAGGCGCCCCGTCCTTTGATAACCTTTTATGGTCTCAAGGATATAAGGCACGCGTGAGGTTGCCAATGCGGAGGTTAGATATGGTCCCGGGGAATCGACTGAGACCATTGTTGTTGCAATTGGAGCAACCCTTAAAGGCGTTTTGAGGCGCCCCGTGCTTTGAGAACATTTCATGGTGTCAAGGATATGAGGCACGCGTGAGGCTTCCAATGCGGAGGTTAGATATGGACCCGAAGAATCGACTGAGACCATTATTTTTGCGATTAGAGAAACCCTGAAGGGCGTTTTGAGGCGCCCCGTCCTTTGAAAACCTTTTTTGGTCTCAAGGATATGAGGCACGCGTGAGGTTGCCAATGCGGAGGTTAGATATGGACCCGGGGAATCTACTGAGATCACTATTTGTGCCATTGGAGCAACCTTTAAGGGCGTTTTGAGGCGCCCCGTCCTTTGAGAACATTTTATGGTTTCAAGGATATGAGGCACGCGTGAGGTTTCCAATACGGAGATTAGATATGGACCTGAGGAATCGACTGAGACCATTGTTTTTGCAATTGGAGCAACCTTTAAGGGCGTTTTGAGGCGCCCTGTCCTTCGAAAACCTTTTATGGTATCAAGGATATAAGCACGCGTGAGGTTGCCAATGCGGAGGTTAGATATGGACCCGGAGAATCGACTGAGACCATTATTTTTGCAATTGGAGCAAACCTTAAAGGCGTTTTGAGGCGCCCCATCCTTTGAGAACCTTTTATGGTCTCAAGGATATGAGGGATGCGTGAGGTTGCCAATGCGGAAGTTAGATATGGACCTGAGGAATCGAGTGAGACCATTGTGTTTGCAATTGAAGCAACCGTTAAGGGCGTTTTGAGGCGCCCGTCCTTTGAGAACATTTTATGGTTTCAAGGATATGAGGCACGCGTGAGGTTTCCAATGCGGAGGTTTATATATGGACCTGAGGAATCGACTAAGACCATTGTTTTTGCAATTAGAGCAACCGTTAAGGGCGTTTTGAGGCGCCCCGTCCTTTGAGAACCTTTTATGGTCTCAATGATATAAGGCACGCATGAGGTTGCCAATGCGGAGGTTAGATATGGACCCGGGGAATCGACTGAGACCATTATTTTTGCAATTGGAGCAACCCTTAAAGGCGTTTTGAGGCGCCCCGTCCTTTGAGAACCTTGTATGGTCTCAAGGATATGAGGGACGCGTGAGTTTTCCAATGCGGAGGTTAGATATGAACCTGAGCAATCGACTGAGACCATTGTTTTTGCAATTAGAGCAACCGTTAAAGGAAATAGTTCACCTTCAACATGGGGTTTTTAACTGAAATAGCAGTTTTGTAGCCCGTGTTGAGAAATCCTTATCTGTAACTTTTCTTGGCTGAAAAGACTCTCCAGCCGAAAATATATGACTTTTTGACAAAGGAATGCGGCGCATATATGATGTACCGTACCGTCTGAAAGTGCCAGCACTGCCAGGGAGCATGCGCAGACCAATAACGCACACCATCAAATTAATAATTTACGACCTTCTGTCTTGAATTGGCGCGATGTAGGACCATTTTTGAAGAAAAAAAACTGTATTACAAAATATAATAAAATCGTGTTCTGAAAATTTTCCGAAGGTGAACTATTTCCTTTAAGGGTGTTTTCAGGCGCCCCGTCCTTTAAGAACCTGTTATGGTCTCAAGGATATAAGGCACGCGTGAGGTTGCCAATGCGGAGGCTAGATATGGACCCGGGGAATCGACTGATACCTCTATTTTTGCAATTGGAGGAACCCTTAAGGGCGTTTTGAGGCGCCCCATCCTTTGACCTTGAAAATGACCTTGAATGTCAAAATAAATTGTATTTTCGTGATCAGCGTGCCCCAATTAACCTGTAACCAGATTTTGAAGCGAATCGCTACTCGACGCTGAATTCGAATCCGAATCCGACGCTAACTTCACGGACATGGCCAAATCCTGTTTATCACAGTTTTTTTTTGTGGGAGTACCTTCTGCCCCCCTGATAAAAAATGCCCCCTCCTGGAGTGAATCCTTGGTACGCCACTGCCAACAACACGTACGAAGGCTGAGAAGAAAAAAAAACGTTCTAACGAAACCGTTCCAACGGATCCAAATTTTGTATTCTTCACAAAGCGCTTGTAACATGTTTATGGTTTATCCTGGCTTTGAAATAGAGATGCGTGAAACGTCACATAAAATTTGAAGTGGAACATAAACAATTGTTTCATAAACTGGATAAAATCGGACGAAACCTTAACTTCGCATAGATATACACAACCGTTTCGTCTAACGGAAGGAAATATTTTCTTGCCTTGCCGATCATTAAATAATATTTTTGCATTCTAAAGATCCGCCAGGGTTTCAATCGACCTTGCTTCTACCTCACGATTTACAAGTCTGCTAAATTATGGTCTGTTGAAGTATACGCTCTTGTGTATCAAATATAAACGTTTGGCATATTGCTTCATCCAAATTAGCATGTGTTTTCGTGAACAAATAATATTTCCTTTCAAATCCATGTAACATTTGACTCTATGCATCATACCATCTCGAATCATTGGTCTCAAATCGACATTTTGAATATGATCAAGTCATACAGGCATAGATAGACCCTGCTGTTACAACACAGCTTATCATAAATATGTTCTCGCCCATCGTGACACCAAAACTCTGTATTTCTTACAAATGTGGTATGTATTGAAGCTCAATGATCAACACGAGACGGCGCTCACAGCCATGGTAAAACTAGTGTCGGCTGGTCGTCCGATGCCTGAGCGGGGCAGTCGACCTAGACTAGAAGAAACAACGGTGAGCCGACCAGCCGGCCACGCGGCACGCGCTGGAACGGCGCTGGCAAACTCGGCACTGTCCCGAGGGTTACCCTCGCCCACAAATACCCAGACAATATCGACATCATCGACATCATCAGACATCAGACCTCGTCGGACCTCGTCAGATCAAATACTCCCCCTCCCTCCCCTCCACCCACCCCGACACACACGACTGACCACAGATCGCCCCCGTGCCCGCGCCGCCGCCGCCGTCCCTCGTCACAACGCGAGCCTTTTCTGCCGCAGGTCGACGACGCGGCAGCGCGGGTACAGCTTGACTATCTGCGCCAGCGTCGGCACGTTGACGCGCATAGAGGTGGCCGCGCCGAGCGTCAGTTGGGTGGTCACCTCGGAGAAGCTTTCAATTGGCGGCGGTTTGCTGCCGTAGAACGAGTATGGAGCGGCAGCGCGGCGCGCGCCACCCGTCGACTTGAGCGCCACCCCGCGGCCGACGCGCGCCCGCTCCGCCCGCACTCCGCGCGCTCTGGCGGTCGACTTGCGCGCCACACCGCCAGAGGACGGCCCTGCGGCCGCCGCCGCTGAGGCCGGGACAGATAGTCGCTTCCCGGCCGGGCTAACTCCGTCGGCGGATCGTTTGGTGCCGCGACTGCCGCGGCTGCTGGTGGTGACGTCCGAGCGGGCCGGAGAGGCGGCGCGCGCCGCGGCCTGGCCGCGGACGGCCCGCTTCATCTGCTGGAATTCCCGGTCCAGGTGTTCCAGCAGCACGACCCGCTCCGGCTCGCCCGGGTGCTTTTTGGTGTGATGCTTTATCGCCACCATGCGCGCGCCGTCTACGTAGCCACATATTTCGCACTTGTAGCGCTTGTAGTGCGCCAGCAGATGGGCGTCCACGCTGGCTTTCCGGGGGGCGGTGTACGAGCACAATGGACAGTGGTACGCGCCCGGTGTGGTGGCTGTCTGTGTGGATAAGGGCCCAGCCGCCGCTGCCGCCAGCGGGGAGGCTGATACAGAAACATCAGCGCCCTCTAGACCCGGCTCAACGATATCTCCCTCGGCCACGAGCTCCACTGTGTCGGATTGGGCAGCCGGCGCCGCCGGTGCGCCCCCCATCTTTACACTGCGGGCCGTGTAGGTTTCCAGTTTGAGCTCCAGGTGCGAGTGTAGCACCCCGTGGTGCGCCTCGGCCTTGGCTCGCGTCATGAACCGCTCCCGGCACCAGCCGCACTTGAAGCGCGTCTGGCGGTCGTGCGCGCGCGTGGTGAAGTCGGTCAAAGGTACGCCCGGGTGTTTTTGCGTCAGGTGCGTGTGGATGCCGGTGGTCTTGGCCGACTGGAAGGAGCAGTGGTTACAGGCGAACCGCTGCACCTGCTTGATGATCTTGAAGCGCAGGTTGCTGTGCTGCATCTTCCAGTGGCCGCGCAGCACCGGAATGGTTCCTCGCTCGTCGCAGTAGCAGCACTTGTAGACCTGCGTTGCAGATGTAGCAGGACTTGTAGACTCGGCAGTCACCGCAGGATTCGACACTGCCGGCTTCGGCTCCGACTCCGGAGCAGGCTTTGTCTCCGGCTTCGGCTCCGATGTCGATTTTGGCTCCGGGTGGACTTCTGCATTGGGTGCTGTCTCACCCGGTTTAGACTCGGGTTTAGCCTCCTCTTTGGGCTGAGTCGGCTGGTCGTCGGTGGCAGGTTTGCCCTCGATCTGTCGCTCCTGGTGATTCAGTACCGCCTCAATCTGCAGACGAGAGACAGGTCAAATGGGATCAGTTCACCCCTTGTGGGTTCTCCACGTCCACACGCCTCTACATCTAGTACACCCTTCTTCATGGCTCATCAATGACAATAGTCCCGTTTCCCTGACACTAGGTAATCCGGATTTCCCCTCTTGGTAACTTCTGCAATTTTTTTCATCACACAAGGGAAATCAAAATTGACCGTCAGATATGAACGGACCCCGTTCATATCTGGGGCATTCCACAGTAAGACAACCGGTGGGTGCCGTCCGACCATTTGTAATTGTCTGGAAAAGTTGTGCATTGAAGGTTTCAAGGGCGGGGAATTCATTGGTGGTAACCAAAAAATTCCCCCCAAAATATTTTCCAAAATACGGCCTTCCGTATTTTCACAAGTTCACTGTGCAGGCCTAATTTTGACGACCAATAACTCAGAGACTAAAAAAAGTGATTTTCAAAACTTGTGTTTTGTTTGGATCAGGATTAGTCAACAATTTGGCAATCACCGATTTTCGATTTCTGTTTTCTTTTTTGGTCACGACCTCGTGACCTACTTTTTGCGCCGTGACCTTGACCTGTTGGAAAGGAAAGTAACATTTTCGTCTGATGACAATTTGAGCTTCATTGATGTTCTTTCGTATAAAAAAGTAGGGTTCGACCTGTAAAAAAACTACTTTTGGGGACTTCCACAGTAAGACCCATTTTTCTTCAAATTTTGCCGTCCGACCATTTTGTATTTTCTTGAAAAGTTGTGCACTGGGAGTTTGAAGGGCGGGGAATTCATTGGTGGTGGCCAAAAATTTCCCGAAATTGTTTTCCCAAGATTATTTTCCAAGATAAGGCCTACCGAAAATTTCCCTAGTTCACTGTGCAGGCCTAATTTTGACGACCAATAACTCCGAGACTAAAGAAGCGATTTTGATAAAAACAAATTTTTGATCGGCATTAGTCAAAGAACAATTTGGCAATCTCGGATTTTCGATTGCAATTTTTTTTTTACGTGACCTCGTGACTTATATTTTGCGCAGTGACCTTGACCTGTTGGAAACTGAAATTACAATTTTCGTCTGATGACGAAATGAGTTCCATTGATCTCCTTTCGTATACAAAATCTAAAAAGTGGGGTTCGACCTGTAAAAACCACTTTTGAGCCTTGCAATGCTGACAAAATACGCTGTTTGGGTACGTTACGTTGTATTGGCCAGGCGACCTGATGTCGGTGTAACATGCACCAACCGAAAGGTTTCGTCGTCAGGAGTCACTCTGGACTTCTGTTTCGAAAGCGTATGTCAAGTAGATGCGAAGTTATCGACGGACAGGACGTGCCCGAACAGCGAATTGTCAGCATTGCAAGACTCAGACATAATTTGTACAGGTCGAACCCCACTTTTTTGCATACGAAAGGACATCAATGAAGCTCAAATCGTCATCAAACGAAAATGTTAATTTCAGTTTCCAACAGGTCAAGGCCACGGCGCAAAAAGTAGGCCACGAGGTCACGTGACAAAAAACAACAACAAATCGAAAATCGGTGATTGCCAAATTGTTTTTCGACTAATCCCGATCCAAACAAAAAACAAGTTTTTTTCAAAATCACCTTTTTTAGTCTCTGAGTTATTGGTCGTCAAAATTAGGCCTGCACAGTGAACTTGGGAAAATACAGAAGGCCGTATCTTGGATTTTTTTCTTTCTTTTTGGTCACCACCAATGAATTCCCGGCCCTTGAAACCCCCCAAGTGTACAACTTTTCAAGAAAATTAAAAATGGTCGGACGACAAATTTGAAGTTGTTTTGTTGTGTTACTGTGGAATGCCCCATCTGACGGTCAATTTTGATATACCATTTTGAATAGGTGACTGGCCCTCCCCAAATACTTGGCTGCCCCCCCCCCCACCACTATTTTTTTGTTTGTTGTGGCGACGACTTTGGTTGAATGTCAACTTAAAACATACTGTGAAAGGAAATTATTTATAATTATCTGCAATGTATACTAAATTAGCACACACAAATGCTAGGTACCATACAACTGCATTGTCAAACACTGGGTCCCGACCGCCGACTGGCAGCGGCAGTAAAACTCAACTCGGTGTTTTATTTGTCAAAAAGGTGTACTTTTACTCGCTAGCACACTATTAGCTACCATGCCGCGAGATACGTCATAGCTTACCGGGCGCTAATCCGCTGACATAACGAATATTCTCGTCTGATATACTAACACTTTGATCACCACTTCCACGCGTGATGCCGAAACTGATGGATGAGAAGCGAACACATTTACAAGTGAGACCGACGAGGGAAGACAACTAATAGCAACAACATAACAAGAAAGTATCCACTTCCCGACCCGCAACCTAGCTGAATTTGGCTACCATGTGCGGCGGTGTAGAGATAGAAAGCTGCTGACCCGCTCCCGCATCAACTTCAAAGAAACACAAGATACTCACCCACTCCTCTTGCGCCACGAGTGAAGCAACATTGGAGTTGCTCCTCCGTGTCCGGAGGAACATAAGAAGAGACGCTCAGTACTCACCCACTCCTCCTGGGCCGAGTCCGGCGTCAGCGGCACGATGGCCTCGGGCAGACGCGCCACCTTGTGCATCATCTCGTGATGCCGCTTCATGTTCGCCAGCGTCGTGTTCATGTGGCCGCAGTTGCCGCACACGAACCTGACGCAGAAACATCACCGTCATATACTGACTCAGAGGACACGACAGAAGAGCATCACGACATGAGCATCACGAGACACGACAGAAGAGCATCACGACATGAGCATCACGAGACACGACAGAAGAGCATCACGACATGAGCATCACGACATGAGCATCACGACATGAGCATCACGAGACACGACAGAAGAGCATCATGACATGAGCATCACGAGACACGACAGAAGAGCATCACGACATGAGCATCACGACATGAGCATCACGAGACACGACAGAAGAGCATCACGACATGAGCATCACGAGACACGATAGAAGAGCATCACGACATGAGCATCACGACATGAGCATCACGAGACACGACAGAAGAGCATCATGACATGAGCATCACGAGACACAACAGAAGAGCATCACGACATGAGCACCACGACATGAGCACCACGACATGAGCATCACGAGACACGACAGAAGAGCATCACGACATGAGCATCACGAGACACGACAGAAGAGCATCACGACATGAGCATCACGAGACACGACAGAAGAGCATCACGACATGAGCATCACGAGACACGACAGAAGAGCATCACGACATGAGCATCACGACATGAGCATCACGACATGAGCATCACGAGACACGACAGAAGAGCATCACGACATGAGCATCACGACATGAGCATCACGAGACACGACAGAAGAGCATCACGACATGAGCATCACGAGACACGATAGAAGAGCATCACGACATGAGCATCACGACATGAGCATCACGAGACACGACAGAAGAGCATCATGACATGAGCATCACGAGACACAACAGAAGAGCATCACGACATGAGCACCACATGAGCACCACGACATGAGCATCACGAGACACGACAGAAGAGCATCACGACATGAGCATCACGAGACACGACAGAAGAGCATCACGACATGAGCATCACGAGACACGACAGAAGAGCATCACGACATGAGCATCACGAGACACGACAGAAGAGCATCACGACATGAGCATCACGACATGAGCATCACGAGACACGACAGAAGAGCATCACGACATGAGCATCACGAGACACGACAGAAGAGCATCACGACATGAGCATCACGAGACACGACAGAAGAGCATCACGACATGAGCATCACGACATGAGCATCACGACATGAGCATCACGAGACACGACAGAAGAGCATCAGTCGGGCAGTCATGGCGAGAGGACGTGTTCTGATTTATTGATCATAGTGAAAGGCCCTTTAGATATACGCATCTGGTATCAACGCTCAGGCGAAAACGCAGACTGGCAGAGTATAACTGCAATGATAGTCAAGTTTAGGAAAATAGCAATAGACCACTTAAGAATTTACAAAAAAAAAGATACAATTATCAACATTACCATCATCAATCAGCATAACTGCAAATAGTACTAATATGGCTGCTTGGTAAAAAAGAAAGAAAACATTTCGACCCAGAACGACCGCATTTGGTGAGAAAACAAAATAGAAATTATACTCACCTATTGTAGCCGAGCTCTTTGTAGAGATGCATCAGGAAGTCGCGTCTCCGCTTCGTCTTGTACTTGCCGCACCTGGGACAGATGAACTGCTTGGTGGCCACATCCGCGTCGCCCATGGGTCCCAGCTCGCACGACTTCGTCTCGAACAGTGAGAGGAACTCATCTTCGGTGGCCGGTTCTTGCTCAGCCTTGGCGCCGGCGGCCTCTGTCGGCTCCTGGTCTTCTGGAGACTCTGACTCGGGCTCCTGTTCCGGCACCGGCTCCGTCTCAGGCTCCTCCTCCGGCTCCGGCTCCAGCTCAGGCTCCTCCTCCGGCTCCAGCTCAGGCTCAGGCTCCGCGTCGAGGGCAGCCCGCTGCCGGAGTCGGCCGGACGCCGTCTGCCGCAGCGCCCTCTTGATGGCCCGGCGACGCGCCTGTCCTGCGGCTTCCTTCGATCCGGCGGCCCGACTGGCCCGCGGCTCCGCCCTTGCCGCTGACGGCTTCTTGACGGGCGACTTCTGGCCGGTGGACACACTGCGCTTGACGGGCGAGCCTCGCGCCACCTTCACCTCCTCGATGAGGATGCCTCGAACATGCCGGATGCGGCGCGGATTGTTACGCTGCCAGATGGGCTGGCAGTGTTCCACCTTCACCGCCGTCTCCGCGTCCGCCTGGTCAAGTTTGTAGTAGATGGCGAACACGGAGACGGCCTCGTCCGGGTGCTTGGCGGCGAAGTGCAGGTCGAACGCGCTCCGCACCGAGCTCCGCATCAAGCAGAGGCCGCACTTGTACTGGCTGCGTAGGTCGTGCGCAGCGGCCACGTGCTCCACCACCTCTGGCTGCAACAGCGCCTGGTACTTGCAGAGGCCGCAGCGCCATGGCTTGAACAGCGGCCGCGCTGTCTCGTCGTCGTCCGGCTCGCGCACCACCACGTCCACCAGCGGCAGCATCGGGTGCTTGTCGCGCACGTGGCGCGTCACCAGGCTGCGCTGGTAGTGGTTGTAGATGCAGTACTTGCACTTGTACAGCCGTGGCCCGTGCAGGCGGAGATGAGTGCTCAGCTTGTCCGGGATCATGTATAGGTCCTTGCAGTGCGGGCACGGGTAGGTGATCATCTGACCGTGCAGAGCCTGGATGTGGTACTTGAGCATGGTGTCGTTGAGCGTCAGGTAGATGCAGTTGGGGATGCTGCAGATGTAGCGCTTGTCCTCCGTCACCTCCTTGGGCAGCCGCTCGAGGTCGGCCTGTGACAGCTCGACCGCCTTCCTCGGCACCCCAACCTCTCCAGAGCTGCTGGCCAGGTTGGCCATCTGATCGAACATCTTCTCTCCGCGCTGATCGCAGGGCCGGGGGTTACTCGGCGCGGTGACCGGCAGTGGAGCGCTGCCACCGCCGCGTTTGTGGCACAGCAGATGTTTCAGTAAGTTGCGCGACACTTTACTGCTGTACGGACAGATCTTGCAGTGGATCGGCCTGAATAGGACCGGCCGGTGCGGCAGCTGGTCCATGTCCTCCACGCCGAAACCGCAGTGTGCCGTGCCGCTGGCGGCCGGCGGCTGCTGCGTCCGCGGCACGCACTGGCGCGGGTACACCACGAACTGGTCCCGCTCCGGATCGGCCCGCTCGGCCAGCAACGGGAGCGTGGTGCAGCTCGACATGCGGTGCTGCTGCTTCAGGTGCTTGGTCACGTAGCTGGGCACGGGCGCACTGAAGTCACACAAAGCACACGAGTAGCGCTTCGGGCCATGTAACCTGACATGCTCCAGAGCTGTGCTGATGTGCTTCACCTGTTTGGGGCAGTGGAAGCAGAGTAGTACGCCGTTCTGTCCGTGTTCGCAGCTAAGCAGGTGCTCCTTGAAGGCGGGCAGCGTCGGGGAGCGTTCCGAGCATTGTGGGTTGCCGCAGCGGTACAGATCCCCGGCCAGCAGTGGCGCCGGCTCACCGGGCGGCGGCGGGGGCGGCGGCGGCCGCCGCGGCTGGGCGGCGGAGTCGCCCGCCTCCTCCAGTTCCACCTGGGTGTCGCCGGCCGCCCGCTCCGGCTCCTGCTCCTGCTTCACGGAGAGGGTGGTCGTGGCGGCGGCGGCGTCGGGGCTGGACGGAGCCGCCGGGGAGCCGGGCCCCCAGCCGGGTTCCTGCTTGACGGTATCGGCTGGTAAGACTGGCAGAGGCGGGGGCGGCGACAGGGCCACCGCTACGCCCAGCACCACACCCATCGACTGAAACACAGACGGTCGGTCGACAGCGGACATAAACACAGCAACAGATTCCACACACAGACAGGGCATTGTGCATTGGAATACAATGCATAGTGCTAGTGAAATGCATTGACACACGAAATATGCTTCAAACACATCTTACCACTCTAGGCCGCGTTATTCCGCAATAATTAAGCAACCGGGGGCAAACACAGACTGGGCAGACCGAGACAGCAGCTAACTACTCATTACTGTTCGACAGTCTGGATATCACCAGCAGACACACACCTTGGGTATCCTGGCGTAACACTTGGGAGGGTCGTCCGGATGAAAGTCGATGAGATGCTTCTTGACATCGTTCTGGTCTTGGTTTGCATAGCTGCAGTACGCACAGTAATAGGCGACGTAGCCGTGGCCAATGTAATGCTGAAAACACAATATTATTTCAACTACTGGCCTCTTTTGCCTCTTACACCCCAGTGCAGCTCATTCTCCACCTCAGAAGACGAAGAGAGTAACGGCAAATCTAAAATATCTATTTTTTCTTCTCAAAGTTGGACAACAAATCATAAATAAACATTTAACCAATCATCTGACATTGAAGTACCTAAAGCGTTTTAGATCGCAAATAAAATTATAATATACATTTTGCCTCAGAGGATTCATTGTCATCAGATTACTGTAATCGCATAATCAATAAGCATGGTTACATTATTATGGGTTATTGGTGATTTACTCGTTATCTAATATCGAGGGTAGTGGCAGTTACAGGAAAAACGAATGGTAATACACAATACGCATCCAGTGTAAGACTGACCGAAAAGTGATCACGCTGTGACATCAAACGATTGCAAATCCTTTCCAGGTAATGCCCCAGCCAACTGATCCCAGCAGTGGCGGCTGCTGTCCACTCGATATGTAACCACCAACTGTTGCCCTCTCCAGTACAGTGGCCAGCGGCTGCCGTAACCTGAGCATGTGACCAGCGGCCACCCCTGGTCAGAACTCGTCTCCGGCTGCGACGTACCCCGATCAGGCCGCCGAACGAGTTCGCCCTCAGGCCGCACACGTGGCAGGGGAACACGGTGGCGCCCGGGTGGCCGTCTGTGTAGTGCTGCTCCAGCACCGCCGCCTTGATGAACGCCCGATCACAGCCATCTGCCGACGAACACACAACAAACGCCACAACATGGCAAAACAATGGTCAATCACGACGATCAGGGTATCTGGGTTTACAGGAGTGCCAACTGGCTTGGTCTATAGCCTGCAACTGTACCTGTATAGTATTGCGCACTGATGATTCACGTAATGTGAGTCAAGAACAAGCAGACTATTGAAAGAAAAGATCGATCAAAAAGCGGCATACAGCCCTGTACACTGTACAGGAGCCCAACCCTGGAACACAGCGTCCAACCCAATTTGAGCCCTTCCTGAAATCGAAATCGACTGATATGAAAACCGACAATTCATCTTATATCTTAAGTTACTACTCACACATTACATTTTTATAAGTCAACGTCAACCGACAATTATTATCGTAAATTAAGTTACTAGTACACATTACATTTTCTAAGCCCGAAGCTTTTGAATGGACGAATTTCAGGGGTCAGTTCCCTCACTAAGCAGAGCTAATTGCGCAGGCTTTGCGCAGGCCAGCATCCGATAGCACTGTTACCGGTAACCGGCAGAATTAAAGGGAATAGTTCACCTTTAACATGGGGTTTTGGACTGAGATAGCAGATTTGTAGAGCAGATCTAAAAATGGGTTGTGGTGAAAGAATTACCTCCTTACGTTAAGTAATTTCGACACAGGACTAGTGGGCCCGGTTTCATGTCCGCTGTTCCGGGCCACGATCGGGACATGAACGCTCGCCGCCGGAGGCAGGTACACTCTCTGGCATGTAGTCTCTGATCACGACGCTTCGTTAATATCCGCCCAGCCGCCCGGGCGGCGCGGTGGCCCCTTATCAGAGACTGTACTTGGCGTCAGGCGGAGCCAGAACGCCAGCTGCTGCCGTACGATTTTTCGTGAAATGCAAAGAGAAACTTACTTCTTTCTCCACATATATCCATCAGTTGTCCAAACGAAAGTTATATTCGTAGTTTTGAGCTCAAGATGCACAGTATAGTTGAATTTCAAGACAACTTTCAAGGTGACCTATTCCCTTTAAGAAATGTAAGTTTTGTGTGCCCTGAATACCTGGACACGGCCAGCCCCCGCCCTCTAACGTCACCTGACCTTGAACACGACCGCTGCCGCCGGCCGAAGGCCATCCCTGTCACGCGCACGCTCTCTCTCTCTCTCTCTCTCTCTCTCTCTCTCTCTCTCTCTCTCTCTCTCTCTCTCACACACACACACACACACACACACACACACACACGCGCACGCGCACGCGCACGCGCACGCGCACGCGCACGCGCACGCGCACGCACACGCGCACGCGCACGCACACGCACACGCGCACGCACACGCACACGCACACGCACACGCACACGCACACACACACACACACACACACACACACACACACACACACACACACACACACACACACACACACACAATGGCCGTCCCCATGCATGCAGTGGGAATCACGGCACGGCCCGACACCTGCAACTAGCACCGTTCCCGCTGCGTGGCCACTCCGCCTCTCCCACACCACCACCACACACAGCACGTACCCTGGGCGCAGATGTAGGGCGTCAGACTGGACTCGCCGACCATCTCCGTCTCCACCAGGTGGGAGGCGTTCAGGCCGGGCGGCGGGTTGGCCGGGTCCGACTGCAGGAAGTAGGTGGGCATGTCCGCGTGCCACCGCCGCTGCCGCACACCGGAAACATGGCACACAGTTCAGTGACTCAGTCCGATGCAGCGCCACTGCCACACCGGAACAGCACGGACCAGCACGGTCCCGACCCCAGAGGTCAGTCACACAATGGTCAGGTGCAACACTGGCACCGCTCCGGGACAGACAGTTAGGTCAGGTGCAGCACTAGCTCTGGCCCTGCACCCGACCTGCTAGCTCCAGGGGCAGGCAGCTTGGTGAGATACAGCACTGGCGACCCCAGAGCTGCAGCTCATCCTGGTGTTGCATCATCTTATGATGATGATGATTGAGGTTTACGGGCGCACCGACTACTAAGTCATACGGCGCCCAAAACAACATAATATCAACGTATCATAGAAAATATGTGTCGATCGCAACTATGAAATACGACGATGGTGATGATGGGAGAATGAGTGGCAAAGAAAAACGGACAATTCTGCCAAGGTGCCGGGACGTACCCTACTCTTCACGAACTACACCGAGGGATCTTTACCGTGCAGCGGGGTGGCTACTCACTACACTGACTCACGCCGGCCGTCGCGGTCGAGCGAACTTTGCTCGTCTTTGCGAGCTAGACGAGCTTTGCACAACGGACAAGAACAAAGTAGACAAGACAACGAGTGAAGAGGATACCTAATGAAAGCAATCACAGAAAGGAAACCATATATCACCAACATAATGCAAAAGCTGAAATCTGGGGAACGACGAGAAAAGATCAAAATCAGACAAACTCGGCTGCGCCAGTCGCAGGAGGCAAAGGAGGCAATTTTTCCGTCGGGCGGGTCCGCCTTTCCGAGCCGACGGATTTGTGACCCACCCTTCGACGAGAACTAGGACTACTGCCCTCGGGAGGGGAAAGGAATATCCCAGCTGGACCACGCTTCTCGGGGCGTCCCCCTGGGAACAGGGACATCTCGAGGGAGAGGCTGGTAACTGGATGTGGCGGCGGAGGCGGCGGCCTCATCGGTGGGCTCAGTGAGGGCGCTTCCACTCGCCTCCTGGGCGAGGGGTCAGCACTTCGGGCCGCGACATCCTTGACCGCTGTATCATCTTATAACAATACACATTCAAACACACGTCATCTATCTCCAGATTAACCAGACAACTGTAACACCTCCAACGATACCCGCCCTGCGATCCCCACCTGATGCTCGTGCATGTAGGCGTTCTGTCGTGTGCGGTAGAAGCAGTACCCGCACTGGAACTGCGACACGGCGTGCCGTTTGTACACGTGCTCGGCCAGATCTGCACCCTTGTAGCCGCAGTAGACGCACACTAGCCGGGTGTTCATGCACGTGTAGGCGGTCTCGTCGGGAGCGCAGATGTCGCACTTCTCGTGGTTGCGCAGGTGCAGCTTGAACAGCGTGCCGTTGTTGGTGGTGAGGCTGCAGTGGACGGCGTTGCACTTGTAGGCCGACTTGTGGTGCATGTGGAACATGAGCCGCATCACCTTCGACTGGTCCTTCAGGGTCAGGAAGTGCTTCCACGGCCGCCGCTCGCCATCCGGAGGAAACGCGAACAGGTCGTCCGCCTTCTTGGCAGCTGCATCTGCAAAATCACGCACAATTTATTAATTCACCAATTTTGTCCACAAAATGTTGTTGTCTACAGCAGTTGTTGTTAACGTTACTATTACTAACAAAACAACTATAACTTTATAAAACCAGAGCACCAGTAACATTTCACAGAATGTTCGCTATCGACTGTGCATTAATGCACTGATAATTTATCTGTCAGGAATCGAACGAAAATATAGCGAGACACGATTCACATTTTCCCACGGATCAAAAACTCCAGGTGTATTAAAGTTGAAGGTTAGCACGGAGCACTGATACATGGTTGTGATATGCATATGTAACGTACTAGAGTGTATACCTGTCTGCGGGTCGTCGGGCTCGGCGCCTCCTGTCAGGCTCATGACACTGGAGATCATCAGGCCTCCCAGTCCACCGCCCTGCGCAGAGAAAATCACATCAAACCGATGCAGTAAGAAGAACAAGTTAATATAGATTGGGATGATCAATAACATGGCAATATTCTTTTTAATGTAAACAATGGCCGAAATTACAGAATACAATGGCTTTCGGCCATTGTTTACATACAACATAAATATTGCCATGTTATTGATCATCCCAATCTATATTAACTTAATCATTATGGCAAACACAACCATCTCATATATAAACAGAACAAGTACTTTAGATCGTCATAATATTTTCCATTGATGATTTATTTACGCATTATGCCGCTCAGACTAAACTAGTTATTGCTATCAAAGTAAGACAAAAATCCATGATATCTTTATGCAAGTTTAAATGACCAGGATTGAAAAAGAACGTTGCTATGATCGCCAATAGGTGAACACTAACAGTACCATCACCAATGCATCAATCAACATCCCACATAAGAATAACAGCGTATGCTCACCAACGCATCATCCGAAGAGAGCAGGTCTCCACTGAGCCTGCGGATGCGGAGTTTCGGTCCGCTCGGCTCCTCCTCGCGCTCGAACCGGTCGAAGTCGTTCATCAGCGACTCGATGTCGTCGTTCATGGAGTTCAGTCCGGCGTCGGCCCTGGCATCTGACTCGGCGCTGAAGCTTAACTGGTCGGTCGGCTCCACCTTGATGGCAACACCCGGCAGGCCGGGCACCGGCGGCTGTGGGTTGCGGACGTGCGGCCTCAGCGCCGCAGCCAGCTTCATGGTGACCTGGTATCCGAATTCATCAGGGTTGTCCGGCCGTACGGATTGAAGCTCACACAGTAGTTCACCCAGCGGCGGAGGATCTTCCAAGCTGCCCTCCTCGGCGTCTCTGTCCCCCAGCGGCTCCGAGTCGGCGTCGTCCGAGTCCCCGTCGTCCTTCTTCGCGTCCTGCTCCTGGCTCTGCTCCTGGCTCTGTTCCTGCTCGCCCTCCTGCTCGACCGACTCCTCCAGTTTGGGCGGCTTCTCCAAGGCGCGCTGCCGCATCTCCTCGAGATACTGCATCGGCGTCTCCTCGAGACCGTTCAGCTTCTGTAGGAGCTCGCATGTCTGACTGACGGGCACCGACAACTTCTTGGAAAAACGCGTCACCAGCGCGTTCATGTCTGCTGTTCGGGCCGTTTCCTCCAGCGACTGCTTCTTCAGCCAATGCTCTCCGACCGCGAACACGCTTATATCCTCAATGGGCGGCGGCATGGCGGCTGCTCGCTTCTTGTCGTCCGCCTTCTTACGCTTCAGGGCATCGTTGACCTTCTTACTGATGTCGATCGCAGGCCCTCTCGTGCACATGTTGATCTTGGTGTACTCCGTGCTCCCATCATGGATGTCATCCATGTGCTTCTTCACGTTTCGCTCGTGGAGCTGGACGTAGCCACACAGCTTGCAGACATGGCCGTATACCCAGCCGTTTCCGATGTCCGCTTCTTCAATGGATATTTCGTCCATTGTACTCCCCCTGTGCATGTTGCTGATGTGACTCTTCAGGAAGTACATACGGAACACTCTGTATCCACAGTGGCGGCAAGAATACCGATATTCTCCCGTGTGCGAGCTGATGTGATCAAACATCTCATGACTGTTGACACTTTTGACTTTGCAGAACCTGCACTTGATGGAGTACTTCTCAGGCGCCGAAGTGCCGGTTTGTAGATGATCTGCAATGTGTTGCAGCATGTGGCGCTTGTTCAGAGCGGTGAATTTGCAGTACAGACAGGCGATACTATAATCAAACATCAGAGATGGCGGGATCCAGCTGAGGTCGTCGTTCACAAGCTTCTCTTCCAAGTCTTTTTCCAGAGGTTCTTTCGCCGAATCATCACCAGTACCAAGCTCCCCCTTCACAGTCATTTCCAGCACACCTTTCTGCATCTTAACAGAAATGGGTTTTCCCGGATGAGAGACGACATAGTGGGAGATGATTTTCTTTCCATTGAAGGAACAGTACTCGCACTCCTCCGGTTCTATCGATTCCGTTTCGCCCTTCTTCATCATTGAACTACGAACGTCACTGCTATTGGCAGTAATACCAGCAGTGATGTTACCCAGTTCTGAGTCATGAGGTTCCGCTTTGGCGTCTTCCGATGGTGCATGCTGCAATTCGTCTTTCTGAGGTCGGTTGGAGATGCAGTCATTCCCTGCTTCTGACTCAACTTTGACTGCAGACACCACCGCTTCAACTTGGATCGTCTCCGTGTTGGCTACGTCCCTTGTAACATCATCTTCCTGTAATGGTTTCGAACAATCTCTGTCTCCGTCTTTCTTCACACCTGCATGTGGATTTACGACTGTTCTTGTACTTGTACGCGTTAATACTATTACGGCCGTTTTGTTGCAAGTTTGCACGGCATTAGCGGTGAGCGTTTGTTCTGTATCCGTCCTATCCGGGTCTGATTCTAAGGTTTCACACGCATCTGATTCGCTTTCGATTGCACTCTTGCTGTTAGAGACTCTCTTCTTGTCCCTAGAAGAGCTCAGCTCTGGTTGCTGTCGCTCGATGTTCTTGGCTTCTTTGGAACGTTTCACACTATCAATAATCTCTTTGCGCTCATCTTGATTTGCAGCAACAGATTTCTTGGTACCTTGTCTAGATGCAATCTCATCAGACTTGTTCACTTCTGGCTCAGAATCACTGTCGGAAATCACAACAATCCTTGACCGCTTTCGCTTTTGCTTCACTACCAAGTCATCTGTGTTGACTGTTGAAGAAACGATGTCTTCCTGATGGCAAGAGACAGGGGGTTTCGGCTGTGCAGCAGGTAACGCCGGCTCAGATGTAGCCTCCGGGGTTTCTGGGCTCTCCTTCGCCGCTTCAGACTTTTTGAGTTTTGGAATTTTGAACTTTCCCAGGGAAGCTGCCTTGTGTTCAGTCGCAGTCGCAGGCTTTTCACGGCTGTCAGACTTGACCTTTCGCAAACGTTTTTCCTGTTCAGCCACAGGTTTGTGTTCAGTCGCAGTCACAGGCTTCTCACGGCTGTCAGACTTGACTTTTCGCAAACGTTTTTCCTTCTCTTTCCGCCTTTCCCTCTCTTCTTTTTGTTTCCTGAGTATCTCCAGCTCTTTTTCCAGCTTGTGCTTCTTCTGCTCGTGATACGACATCTGAGCAGCGCGTCTGGGATCGCTTTTGCTTGGCATGTTCTTGTCCGCCTGTCCTGGCTGAGCATTGTAGGGGTTGTTGAAGTTATGCTTGCCCAAACTCGGTCTTGGTGGCGTGGAAGCTCTAGGAGTTGCACTATGCGACGGAAATCTGGGACCCTGAGTGTGAGGGAGTCCACCAGGTCGCTGTATATTAAATCCCATTAGGCCAGGAGTCGGCGGTCTTGGGACGTAGCTCATGCTGGCCGGAGACACAGAGGACGGGCGCACCGGCGGCCCACCGTGAGGGTGACTCGGATACTGCGGACGACAGCCCATGGGAGCATGGGACTGGTGGGGGTACTGAGTCATAGAGAGTGCAGGTGCGGACTGTGACTGAGGACTTTGACGCTTCGCGTATTGTTCCTCGCGTGCGTTCATAGACTGTTCGTACGTTCGCTTAGCTTCTCTGAAGATGCCATCGGCGCATGGAGCAATCTTCACGAGGTTCCCATGAACCATCTTGTCAGCGAGCTCCTTTCTGGCCCGCTTTGCTTCCGAGTGTTCTGTCAGCTGAGCGTAAGCTATACCAGCACATGTGAATGAAAAATGAACTTCCAGCACAAGCTCAACAATGCCAAAACCATGGAAGAGTCGGAAGATATCTTGTCGCAGCGTATTTGGGGGGAGGTTTCGGATCACCAGACATTTAAAAGTTTGCTCAAGATCATCGGGTAGTTCTTTCTTCTTTGCTACAGGACTCATACTCTCATGGACCGTTTTCACTAGCTCTTGGACGGAGTACTTCTTCAGCTGTTCACTAACTTTTTCCACCGTCGCATCACTCTTCAGAGACTCTCCGGCCTTTTCAGACTTGTGATCGGCTGCTTTTCTAGGGTCTTTCACTGAACCAGACTTCGTTCTAGAATCTTTCAAAGACGACTCGGCACGATCGTCCCTAGTCAAGTCCACTGGAGAGGTTTTCCCTCTTACTCTGTCTTTCGCAACATCAGATGCTGCACTTCCTCCCTCCCTCGAAGCGTTCCTGTCAGATTTGTGAGAGGAAGAATGGTCTTGAGAATGTTCCCTGCGAGGATGCTGGCTCGACGACGATTTAGAAGGCTCGTGACGACTCTTCCCGTGACTAGAATGCTTTTGCTCTGCTTTCAGTTTCTTTCTTCTTTCAATCTCAGTTTTCTTCCAATCCTCAAAACGCCGCCGTTTTGCATCCGCTATTGTTTCACCCTTTCTTACTTCAAGTTTTTTCTCATTAGATGAGTGAGAACGGTCCCTTCCATCTCTTTCCCTTTCGCCCCGACCCACGACTGAACTATGTCTCCTACTACCAGACTCGCCAGATCTGTGACTTTTCGCTGAGGTACTGCTCGCTTCGCGTGTTTTTTCTTCCGATGTCCCACTGGGAGTATTTCCTGCACCCAGATCCCTGTTCAGCTCCTCCAAATCCTCCTTGGATAAGGGTGGTTTGGACATAAACGATGGTCTGAACGCCGGTTTCTTTCGAGCCTCACTCCACTCGTCTTCCGGGTTGTAGGCATCAGCCTTGTCAGACGGCCTCGACGTCGCTGAGCTGCGTGGATCCGGGCGATGACTGCTGGAGCCAGTGGCTTTCATCGACTCTTCGATGTTATCAACGGGGAGTCCAGCATCAGGAGTGTCATTAGAGCTCTCCCGTTCGAGAGGAATTATTTTAGGACCTCTTGTTGCAGCTGCATCGATATCGGGTGGGCTTTCTACCTCGGTTTCATCCAAGGTTTTAGACATGCCAATCATCAGCTTTCGGAGGATCTCCCGCCCCCTTTCAAATTTTTTGTCCTTGTGATCGCTTCCTGTGAATGCCCCAGGAATCTGAGCTACCACTTCGGGACTTGGGCTTCGTGGTTGGTCCATATCGTTGAAGTTTGTAGACGGCGAAGACATGCTTATCCGTTCCACAAATGAGCTGAGTGGTGGACTATGAATAGGAGGATCGTCTGACAGTCGGCTGAAATGGAACAGAACATCGATTTATTAGCACAAGAAGAAACACGTTGAAATATGTTTGGGTATAAATGAATGAACAAGCTTAACGTAACATGACATAGCTTTAACTTAAGCTTAACGTAGCTTAACCCTCGCCAGTGTAGGGGGGGGGGGATGTCACCCCTCGGTGTTTCGTGTTTCGGGAATAACTCGCGTATTTATCGATCGATTGCGCTGCAACTTTCAGTACCCTACTTTTGAACATTTGACACATAATCTGAAAATTTCAAACTTCTACTCCCCATGACCCGTGACCTATGACCTGTTTCTCAAGGTCATGGCAGGCGCAACTGGCGTCCCGCGGTGTCGATGCTAGTAACTTGTGCAGTTCCCGAGTGTGTATTGTTCAGGAGCATATGCACAGGTGTTAACAGGTGACATTTATGGTTTCCACTGAGATCGTGACCTCGGTTGACCTTTTCAGAGGTCAACGGAGGTCACTGACCTCTGATGACCAGAGATGTTTCTCTGTTTCTCAGATGACTTTTCTGGCCTCTGGCAGTTTCTAGGACATTTTGTGACGCTGATTTCAAATTTGGCATCCATTTTATATAATGATATGTTCCACTGGGGTCATTCACTTTCACAAGTCAACCGAGGTCACTGACCTCCGATGACCTGATATGAACTTTTTGGATTCTGGTAGTTTCTAGGACATTTTGTGACGCTGATTTCAAATTTGCCACCCATTTTGCATAGTTAAATTCCGCGCAAGGGTGAATCCAAGTATGTCACGATTTGTCGTAAAAAAAATGTTCAGGAGACGATTTTCTGTTTTACGTAATAATTCGCCTAGTGGCGTATCGGTGAAAATGTTATACCAATTGAATTTCCCAAGCACTGCGCATCTAATGAGCATATATTTAATTAATAGACTTTGTATATATTTCCTGTAATTCAAGAACGTTTTTTTTACCAGGGCCCTGATCGATGTGCGTCAGCACGTTTTGTCAGCACAGCCTTTCTACCGACCTTTGTGGTCACGTGACCTGACGTAGGCAGAATACTGGGTCGTCATTGTTAGGCAGGCAGAATACTGGGCCGCGATTGGTGCTGGACAAACAGCACGACAGCACGTGCTGACGCACATCGATCAGGGCCCAGGTCGAAATTTGCCCCATCTAATCATGTTCGGCAAAGTGAAAGCACGTATGTCATTTCAAGCGAGGTTAAAACACGCATGTCGCATCTCTCGAAGAGAGGATCACGGACAAGGCGAAAAGTGAAAGCACGTATGTCATTTCAAGCGAGGTTAAAACACGCATGTCGCATCTCTCGAAGAGAGGATCACGGACAAGGCGAAAAGTGAAAGCACGTATGTCATTTCAAGCGAGGTTAAAGGGAATAGGTCACCTTGAAAGTTGTCTTGAAGTTCAACCATTAGGTGCATCTTGAGCTCAAAACTATGAATATGACTTTGGTTTGGACAACTGATGGATATATGTGGAGAAAGAAGTAAGTTTCTCTTTCTATTTCACGAGAAATCGTACGATAGCAGCTGGCGTTCTGGCTCCGCCCCGATCCGCCTGACGCCAAGAGGGCGGATCGACAAGGGGCCGCCGCGCCGCCCGGGCGGCTGAGCGGATATTAACGAGGCGTCGTGACCAGAGACTACGTGCCAGAGAGTGTACCTGCCTCGCCGCGCCGGCGGCGAGCGTTCATTCCCCGAATGTGGACCGGAACAGCGGGATTGAAATCGGGCCCACTAGTCCTGTGTCGAAATTACTTAACGTATAGAGGTAACTCTTTCACCACAAACCATTTTTAGATCTGCTCTACAAATCTGCTATCTCAGTCCAAAACCCCATGTTAAAGGTGAACTATTCCCTTTAAGACACGTATGTCGCATCTCTCAAAGAGAGGATCAGGGACAAGAACACGTATGTTAACGATGTATGGCTTCTTATAATGTATATTATCGTCACCGGATATGTATGTATGGAGAAAACGTAAAATTACCAACATCCTGAGTATGATTACAATGTAAAGTTAGTTTTTAATGTGCTTACTACCCTGACATCCGCCAATCTTGTTCACTCTTTTATCAAAGACGTTCTCTCCTGAAATTATGAACTGCATTGTTTCGAATAAGCAATACAGGTGACAAAATAACGTGCAATGTAATTGCGTGTGAGAGATTCATTTATTTCTCACTGCCCTATATCAACACGTTTCCGCACAAAATATCGCCGCCCAGTACTCGGCGCTTAGACTTCTGAAACAATAAATTAAACGCATTCAACGTGTCCGCGATGGTCTGTGTATTTCGTTGATTGAAACATGTCTAACGCGTGATGCACACACACATAATATATGCATAACATATACACACGAAATACAAGACCGATACAACGCTCATTGGACATTTTTGACTCACACACATTCCTGAAAGCTGGGTTGAATAACGTGACTCGATCTCGGCGATCTCAGCGGCCGGAACGGAGCGAGCGAGGACCTGCAGCCAGCGGCGGCCTGGCGGCCCGGCGGCGGAGGCGAGCAGACTGGCGTGAAGTGTCACACCGCTCAGCTCTGCCGCTGCCAGCAGCCGCCGCTAATTTACTGGGGTGATGACGTCACCACCCACCCGCTCAACCCGCTTGAACTCAAGTTCAATCATCGCGCAGTCCGCTTATGTGGCCAAGGGATGAGACACGGCTGAATCGCGACCCAGCCTCCTCTGTCCGACTCTGAAGATTGGCAGACGGTCTGAATCAAGTACAGATGAACTGCAGCTCTCTTTCACTCACGTTCTTGACTGTGTCCTTCGCCTCCTTTGACCAGAGAGCGATTTTTCAGCGATCTTCCGCTGTGCTCCTTGTGTTGCTCGTGACGGCGACTCACTGGCAAGCTCTTCCCAGAACATCCTTTTGTGCGTCGGAAGTGCGATCCGATGTTCCTCAGGACTACGGCCACTTTTGCACTCGCCTCTGGCCTTTTTTAGGCCGGTATCAGCTCTGGCTGATTTGTCACGGAACGTTGCCATTCTTACGTCGTAGGCTCTATACGACGTCTGCTTCGTGCTTGTCTTCGTGTAGACCTTGTCAGATCCCCGCCTGAACTGGATGGCCTTGAAGATTGTGAGATATGGTCGGTCGCCATCATCATGCAACTTCTTCAACTTCACCTTGCTGATGCCTTCTTTGACGTGGCGAATGTTTTGGCCTGGTGTCATCAGCAGGCACCTGGTGCCCGCTGCCTGGGTGGCGGTATCGTAGTCATCGAAGTCTTCCAGTCTGTCGGTGGCCCTGATCCGTTTGGAGATTGTCTGATGTACTGCGTCCGCCGCCATCGCGGTGTGGCCAGGCTCCAGGTATTTGAATGTCTCGCTCTGGATACAGTTTGTGCTTGCGTTAACAAGATGGAGCATACCACTGGTCAGGGTACAGTTCTGGTTTTGGACCGCATAGTTATCTGTCCAGATGACCACCGTCCTCGTGTTTCTGCAGATCCCATTTAGATACAAGTAGAAGGCGGCAGCCAACTCCTCCGCTGACCGCCCAGCTTCCGCCTCGTGCCACAACACACACGCGCTGTCGGTGCGTTGAAGCTGGCAACGAGTGGCCTTCAGCGCCTTCTCTTCAGGCATCAGCACCACAAACGTCTCACTGTAAGCTATCAGCCTCGATGTGAAGATGCGGGCTTTGATCGGCACGATCGGGAGCACGGTCACCTTCATCACATCTGCAGCCACCACAACTCCATCGTCTCCCCACTCCCGATCGGCGTCAGCGCGGTGCGCCTGCCGGCTCTCCTTTGCAGCCTGAAGGTGGACCATATTTGCTGAGCATTGATGGCATCCATCTTGGTGGCGATTTGGCTCCGACATGGCCTCACCGCAGGCTTCTGAGAAATGCTGGATGTGCACGGAGCACTTGGAGCACTCCTTTCCCGAGAGTTGGGTGTTCCCGGTGTTCAGGCGCCGGACGGATTGCCTTCGACGGACGGACTTCGAGCACTCTTCTCCCGATAGTTGGGTGTTTCCGATGTTCAGGCGCCGGACCGATTGCCTTCGACGGACGGACTTCGAGCACTCCTTTCCCGAGAGTTGGGTGTTTCCGATGTTCAGGCGCCGGACGGACTGCCGGTACCTCTCCCGTGTGCACTGGTCCACTTCTCGAGCCGGTGCCTCCATGTAGCTATGGTACATTTTTTGTTGTACCGTTATATCTGTTGGGAGATATTGGCGATGCGGAGCGTGTTCATAACGATAATAATTTTGCCGATATTTTGCCGATATTTTGCCGAGCGTGTTCATACCGATAACTGGTTTGAAGCTCATATGTTGTTTTATTTTATATTTTGTCTTTGCCTTGTTGTTGGCGTATTCTTGCCTCGCTGGTCGCTAGGAGCGGTGCAGATAGTGCCGGCTGTCACCGCGCTCAGCAACACTGAGTTGGACCTCTCGGCGAAGCCTCGTCAAGAAGAAGGTTTTGCAGACCTCTGTTGTCTGCTCTCGGTTGTCGGCTTATTCTGTCAGCTGGGGAAGCGGTAGGGCCGATTTGAAGCTGCTGACTTTTCTGGCATCGGCCTTCCCTTTATTGCCGGCTCTTCGATGTAGGGTTAGGGTTTGTACGACGTAGGTGCGGTACCATTGTATGCGTGCTTCTCTGTCCAAGAGGTTCACCTTCGCGTTGATGGAGTTTCTCCAATCCTGTTTGATTTTATACAGACATTTCTGCACTTGCGACAACTGTCAGGACCAGTTTGAGCGTGTGCTTTTCTGCGTGGTGAATTATTTTGTGCTGAGGAGTTCTCATGCGAGGATACTTTTTAGCCCCGGTGTTGCGTCCGTCGCCCGCTCCGAGGTCGCATCTGTCTCCAGCTCCGATGTCGCGTCCGTCGCCTGCTCCGCGGTCGCGTCCGTCTCCAGCTCCGAGATCGCGTCCGTCTTCCAGCTCCGAGGTAGCGTCCGTCTCCAGCTCCGATGTCGCGTTCATCGCCCGCTCCGAGGTCGCGTCCGTCTCCAGCTCCGAAGTCGCGTCCGTCTCCAGCTCCGAGGTAGCGTCCGTCTCCAGCTCGGAAGTCGCGTCCGTCGCCCGCTCCGAGATAGCGTCCGTCACCAGCTCCGAGGTCGCGTTCGTCGCCGGAAACGGGGTCGCTGTTGTTAAGGCCATTTGTCTCGTCGGCTGCGGGAATGACGTCTCTGAATGCGACTGCAAGCATCCCTAGCGCCTCTAATAGAGATGATACTTCCAGAAGAGAGTATGCTTCCAGATGTAAAGATGACGTAGAGACGTATGAGATGTTAAGTAGAGAGCAATCAGTCCATTGAGAACTCGGTCCCGGTGAGGTGAGATGAGATGAGGTCCGGTGTCTCCGCCGGCTGGACCGGTGACTCTCTTTTCTAACGAGAAATTATCTTGTGCATCTTCATAGCTACAAATGTTCCTTACATCGCTCTATTGACTGCAAACCAAGCGTTTCATACTTCCTGGAAACCTCCCCTTTTCAAGTCCCAGAAACCGCCTCTGCCGTGCAATATTTATTATGGTTGATTAACACCAACTAATTCGCACTGGTTTCAATCACCGTAAACCTATGTAACTCCTTTATACTTGAGGCAGTTAGGAAGAAGCCGTGAAGATCGCACCTCCGTATTATCGCAAAATGTCGCCGAAAAAAAAACCGGGCCCTGGAACCGCCTCTGTTGAGGTAAGAACTCAAAATTTTGACTCCATATGCGGAAATCAATTCAGGAAAAGTCCCAAAATTTCATGGGCCTGCTCCCATCCGTTCCGGAGATATCCGCGACAAACCTGAGGGGTGGGCAAAATCTGCCCCCCCCCCCCATGCCACTAATAGTTAAGTTAGAAATGTAAGATTTTGTGTGGACCAGAATTTTAACTGAATCAGGTGAATCATGAATCAATTCATGTCCAATAAACGCAAATTATTTCGCCTTCAGAAAACATTATCTGGGCTTAAAATTGTGCTTGGTTTGAATCAGACTGTTATACGATTCAATTTGTTTTCGAATGATACAATCACAACTCAAAATCAACATTAGTAGATTCAATCACGACTCAATCAGACCTTCATTTTTTGCATTCGATTCAATCAAAGACTTTGAGCCAGAGCTTTCGACTCAATTGATTCAAAATGACCTTGAGCCATATCAGTCCCGACTCAATCATTTTGAATCATATAACGACTCAATCACAACTCAAACTACGACTGCATTTGCAACTTAGAACTGAGAAGTGATTTGATAGTGTTGCATCTGTATTTATATGTTGAAATTGTTAATGGATATTACCTACATCATACATGGTTGAAAACTTGAAGTTTTGGAGATTTCTTTTGAGCTTAAAATGTTTGTCGATTGAGTCGCGAACCCGACTCAGTCAGCTCTCTAAATATTTGTTGTCGACTCAATCATGGTTTCTACCTGAACTCTTCGATTCAATCACGACTCAAAGTCAAGTCCTTAAAATGTTAGCGACTCAATCAGTTTGAGTTTGAGTTCAAGCCCCTCTTCGGTGGCTTGAATATGAAGGTTCCTGACCACAGCTTCTTGCGAAACACCATGGTGACTGCTGACCAACCGCAGTGGGAGCCTTTCAGTGCGTTAATAGGCACATAGTGGGACTGTCCTTTACTTTGATCTTCCCATTGCAATAAAACGTGAAGTTTTCCTCCAATTATTCGTTCATAAGAATATGTATCTGACCCTTGCGGGGCTTCATTATAAAACAATTAAAGAGTGTCTCCCGCCACTCAAGATTGGCAACAAACCACTCCAAATACCATACGTATAATGTATATGCATCACTTGTAGTAAATGGCACGTGACGGATCTTAAGACACCCCCGCTCCGGAGATTACCGATAAAAACATGTAGGTATGTTCAAACTGATGCGCCAGAGCGCAAAGTAGAAAACACGTATGTCATGACATACGTGTTTTTGCCGCGCACTACAAACATACGTGCTTTCACCTTTGCGTGTTCAGAACACTGTGCAACATACGTGTTTTCGGAAAACTTTGTTTGAAAATAAGTTCCCGAAAACATGTTTTATCGAAAAACTGAGACTACCATTAGATGCGCCGTAACTTTCGAATGATGTAAAAATAATTTTTGGACACTGTATGGATCAGTATTTGTGTTTTGTTTGTGAACCTCAGGGGGAGGTGTATGGATCAGTTATAATTATGTATGATTGTATGATTTAGCAGTGTCTTCCTTCAGTTGTTGTGGTCAGCTGTTTGGCGGCCATTGCTCTTCCGTGTTGTTACTGGCTGCGTGCGCACCTGCTGCGCTCCGTCTAGTCCTGAATACAGGTATCTGGCTCACTACCACTGTATCTGCTGCGATCATAACATGGCGCGGTCGGTAGATTTTGTGATAATCGGACTGAGCTCCAGTGATTCATTACTACCTGTTTAAATTTCGTCTCGCCGACAGCCTCGCATCGATCGGTGACCTGTGTCGGATGTCGCCACCGCCACCTTGTGGCCGACTGTAGAAGTTTCGCCGAACTACCTGCTTCTGCCACGCGACTCACCTGCAGCTGCCGTGGCCTGGTGGTCAAGGGCGCGCGACCGAGGTGCGAGGTCAGCGTTGAGGAGCGCGGGTTCGAGCCCCGCTGGCGGCTGACGTTTTGCAAGTGCCAGGATGGAGGATTTTGCCGCAGCACTCACGAGCCTGACGGAAATCATCCGCCAGCAAGCAGAGACGGTGAATCAGCGAGAAGAACGTCTGGCGGCCATAGCTTCATCACAAGTTGTGGCAACTTCTGCGGCGAGATCACAGCAGGATGCACCCTCAGCAGCTCGCCCAAAGCCGCCAGGCTCTTCAACACCAGCACCCCGTCTTTTTGGCGGTGCCAGCCTCCGGGAATTCGCCACCTGGCAAGAACGGCTGAAGGCGTACCACATGCTAACCGGTGTGGACCAGCTATCAGTGATTGAACAGCGAGCTTCACTCTACACTCTTGTAGATGACGAATGGCACCGTATCATTAAGTACGGCATCGACATCGCAGAGACTACCAGTCTAAAGGACACCATCTCGGCGATGGAAAGCTACTTGCGGAAACAGCGCAACGTCGTGCTAGACCGCCGAGAGTTCTATCGCCGTGACCAGGCACCTGACGAGACGTTTGATGACTACCTCATCGCGCTTAAGGAGATCTCCGAGTTTGGTGACTTCTGGTCACTGCACCGAAGAACGAATTCGTGACCGCATCATCACCGGACTGCATGACGAAGCCGCTGTACAAGCGCTGCTCTCCGAGCAGGAGCTAACGCTGCAGAAAACCATCGATATCTGCCGCGCTCGCGAGAACGCATTCACGAACGCCTCTGCCATAACAAGTGACAGACTCAACGCCGTTTCGGCGTACCGCCGCGGACGGAGAAGTCCCAGCCGCGGCCGCCCTGGAGACGTGTCGCCGAGCCAGCCGAGCAGGCAGTGCAGCTACTGCGGCGGCGAGTGGCACTACCGGCTGTCCTCGTGCCCCGCCCGCAACCACCGCTGCTCAACGTGCGACAAACTGCATCACTTCTCATCCATGTGCAGGAGCGGCCAGCCTCGGACCGCCAGTTCTGCACAGACAAGAGATGGGCCTCGACAGCAGGATCACACCCCATCTCAACAGCATCATCAACAGCGATATCGCCTGTTTTCTCCGGACACGAGGAACAGAACGTGAAGCGTCTCCGGACTCGCGAGGCAGACCGCGAGGAGCATCTCCGGACTCGCGAAGCAGACCGCGAGGAGCGTCTCCAGACTCACGGAGCACACAGCGAGAGGCATCCCCGCCGCCCCGAGGACGTTACATGCACGGGATTCGAGTCCGAGGCCTATCGGCACGACGAACGCCGCAAGTAGACATCGAGATTCAGCACTCCCTTGGACAGGCCGTCATCCCCTGGATCCCTGACAGCGGTGCAGAAGTCTGCGCCATGGGTATCCAGCAGGCTCGGAGGATCGGCGTCAACGTGGGCGACCTGTCGCCGTCACCGGATCGTCTACTCGGCGCAGCTGGGGGCGAACTCGACTGCAGAGGGACGTTCCAGTGCACACTCAGACTGGGTGCCGAGACTGCATCGTCCGTCACCGTCTGCGTCATTCCGAACGTAGCCGGCGCCCTGCTGTCGTGGGTTCAGTGCGTCGAACTCGGAATTCTACCGCCCAACTTCCCGAAGCAGATCGGTCAAGTCGATACACCGCCTCGACCGGTCAACAGCAGAAGACCGCCCAACTTCGACACCTGTTCCGATGATGTCGGTTCGTCCAGCCACCGCGTGCACAAGCTGGCCTCCTCGGACGATACCGGTCATCCGACGATACCAGCACGAAGTGGACCACCGTCCAAACTCACGCCAGCGAAGAAGCAGTATCCTGTCTGGCATCCTGAACAGGGTGAACCGTCTGAAGCCGTCAAGAACCAGCACCTGAACATGCTGAAGGACGCCTTCCCCGATGTCTTCGATCTCGACCGACCACTTCGAGAGATGGTCGGGGGACCGATGAAGATCGTGCTCAACGACGACGCCAAGCCGTACGCCATCACCGCAGCCCGCTCCATTCCATTCGCCTGGAGGGACAAGGCCAAGGAGCAGCTGGACAAACTCCTGCGAGACGGCATCATCTCCGAGGTCACCCATCCGACGGAGTGGTGCCACGCTCTGGTCATCGTACCCAAGAAGCCTACAGAGGGCAGTAGTGAAGACACCGTCGACGTCAGGATCTGTGTCGACCTGACGATGCTGAACCGGTACGTGCGCCGCGGCGCGCACCCCGCACCGTCCTGCCACGACGTCATCACCAGCATCGACAAGGACAGCAAGTTCTTCACGAAGCTCGACGCCAAGAATGGCTACTTTCAAGTTCCGCTCGCAGAGGAATCGAAAAACCTGACCTGCTTCATCACCCCTTGGGGCAGGTTCCGCTTCGAGAGATGCGTCCAGGGTCTCAGCTCGTCAGGAGATGAGTTCAACCGCCGAGGTGACGTCGCACTCTCTGGAATCCCCAGAACGTGCAAGGTGATCGACGACATCCTGTGCCACGACGACACCTACTCGTCTCACCTACAGCACGTCATCACGGTTCTAAAACGGTGTGCGGAACACAACATCACCCTCAACCCCAAGAAGCTGCAGTTCGCCCAGCCGAAGGTCGAATACTGCGGATTCGAGGTCGGCAAGGATGGCTTCACTGTGGATCGGCGCAAGCTGCGCGCCATCTCAGACTTCCCGGTGCCGCACAATATCACCGACCTTCGCAGCTTCATGGGGCTAGTCAACCAGCTGGCCTCCTTCTCCACGGAAACTGCACATGCTGCCGGCCCGCTGCGCGACCTGCTCCGGCCCCAAAACCACTGGTGCTGGACCAGCATCCACCAGGACGCGCTCGAGGCAGTGAAAGCGACCTTGGTGTCGCCCCCTGTGCTGACATTCTTCCAACCAGGCCTCCCCACAGCCCTGCATACCGACGCCACTCGACTGCACGGACTGTCCTACGCCCTCCTTCAGCTTCAGGACGACCAGTGGCGTCTGATCGTGTGGCTCTCGTTTCGTCTCTGAAACTGAATCCCGATACGCCGTCATCGAACTGGAGATGACTGCCATCTGCTGGGCTGTTCGGAAAAACCACCTCTACCTGGCTGGCCTGAAGGAGTTCGACATCGTCTGTGACCACCGTCCTCTGATCCCGCTGCTCAATCAGAAATCTCTAGCACAGATTGAGAACCCTCGTCTCCTCCGCCTCCGCGAGAAGTTGGTACCATACCACTTCAACGCAGTATGGAAGTCCGGCAAAACTCATTGCATTGCTGACGCGCTATCAAGAGTTCCAGTGGACAACCCAACGGAAGATGATCAGGAAGCAGAAGCTGACATCGAACATCACCTCCGCAGCGTGGCGCTGGCTAGCGTCAAGCAGCTCGCCGACGTCGAATGCTCCCCAGCGCCTGCTCCAGACCTG